>SJYQ01005433.1:43622-94407 GCA_006410935.1 Redunca redunca
GTTTGCACCATTCCTTTATAGCTTCCACATGTAAGTGAGATCACATAGTATCTGCCTTCGGCTTTTAAAGAGGAGGAAGTTGTCATGGGAGAGGACACCTCCTCCCATCACCGTGCCAGCTTACACTAAGAGATCCGTGGGCTGAAGACCTGATGAGGCAGAACCCAGGGACTCATGAGGATGTGCCTGACCCTGCAGTAACACTTTGTAAATCATGCTTTCGTGAGGCTGAGCTTTATAACTAAAACAGGCTGAGGAAACCAAGACACATGCCTTTAGTGCTACAATTACTATTGGCTGCGGTGGCTTGATACTCTTGGATTCAAACAGACTTGATTTTGAACTGCAGATTTTTTTCTAGGAAAGAAATGCATACGGAGCGTGGGCACATACGCCACTTCTCTAAGCTGCAGTTGCCTCATTTATACAATGAAAAGGTTACAATGTCTTCACAGACTTGCATCTTGATTCGGTGCCATTGTTTCTATATGGAGGTTATTATTACCACCATCCTTATCTCTGCCCTGGTGGCTCAGATGGTAAAGAGTCTGCCTGCCATGCAGGAGACCCGGCTTTGATCTCTGAAGGAAATGGCAACCCACTCCAGTATTCTTGCCCAGAGAATCCCATGGACAGAGGAGCCTGGCGGGCTCCATGGGGTTGCAAAGAGTCAAACATGACTGAGGGCTGACTAATGCTTTCGCTTTCGCTTATCATTATGAGTAAAGTTTGTGGAGGAAGGAGGGGATGGTTACAGAAGGAGGCTCCCGAGTGGGCAGTAAGGAGTGAAATGCCAAATCCAAGTGCTGTCCTGGGAATCCATGCCATGAGGTAAATTCATGGGTGCAATCATAAGAACTTACCCAAGGGGGAAGGAAGAGGCCTGTCTGCTCCTCTTGGCTTGGAAGAAAATTGCAAAGCAAGAGTTTTCATTTCCTGAGCCTTTATTGTACAACTGCAGGAGATGGGATCGAGAAGAGCGCCATGTGGCTCGGAGTTGTGGAGATCATCTTACCATGCTAGGTGTATGTCCAAAGTCAAGAAGCCGCTTCCACATCTGAGACATCAGGGGATGTACGTATCTGCGGGTCTGTGCTGTCATTTAAGTATTCTCACCTGCCAGAGTCCACCCATCTAACATTATGGGCCATGCTTCTGAAGTAGCAATGCAAAAATCCTAACTCCACAGCAGTCTGAGGCAGCGTAGCTAACTGGAAGAGGCAAAGTGAGAAAGTAGTCCACCAGGCTCCTCTGTCCGTGGGATTCTCCAGGCGGGAATACTGGAGTGGGTTGCTGTGCCTCCTCCAGGGGATCTTCCCGACCCAGGGATCGAACCCAGGTCTCTTAGGTCTTCTGCATTTGGCAGGCACATTGTTTACCACCAGCGCCACCTAGAAGCCCCAGTATTTATACATAGGATAAATATATATATATATATATAAACACAGTATTTATATTATATATATGTATATATATGTGTATATATATATATATTGGAGAAGGAAATGGCAACCCACTCCAGTGTTCTTGCCTAGAGAATCCCAGGGATGGGGGAGCCTGGTGAGCTGCCGTCTATGAGGTCACACAGAGTCAGACACAACTGAAGCGACTTAGCAGTAGCAGCATGTATATATATATGTATTATATATATATATTACATATGTGTGTATATACATTTGTATATATGTATATACATTTGTGTATATGTATATACATTTGTATCCTGTTGGTTCTGTTTCTATGGTCGCACAGAGTCGGACACGACTGAAGTGACTTAGCAGTAGCAGCATGTATATATATATGTGTATTATATATATATATGTATATACATTTGTATCCTGTTGGTTCTGTTTCTATGGTGAACCCTAACTACGCTACCTAGAAATGACTTGAGATTAAAACTCATGGTTCAGAGAGAGATTTACTTTAAGGAATTAGCTCATGTGATTGTGGGAATTGGCGAGGTCAAGATTTTTAAGGCAGGCCAGCAGGCTGGAAACTCAGGCGGGTCTTTCTTTGTTTGCTTGGTTTTTTAACTGGAGGATAATTGCTTTTCCGCGTTGGGTCGGTTTCTGCTGTACGTCCATCAGCTTGATCTATACGTTTATCTCCTCCCCCTTGAACCTCCCTCCCACCTCCCCATCCCACCACTAGAGGTCACCACAGAGCCCCAAGCTGAGCTCCCTGTATTAGACAACAGCTTCCCGCCAGCTACCTACTTCACCGCTGGGAGTGTGTATATCAAAGCTACTCTCTCAGTTTGTTTCACCTTCTCCTTCCCTTGCTGAGCCCATTCTGTACATCTGCATCGCTGTTCCTGTCAGACAGATCCTAATGCTACAATCTGGAAGTAGTATTTCTTCTTCAGGAAACCTCAGTTTTGCTTTTAAGACCTTCAACTGATTAAACAAAGTCCACCACATTAATAAGGGCTATTTCCTTTCCTCAAATTCAGTTAACTTTAGATGCTAACCACATCTGCAAAATACCTTCACTACAATACCTCGATTCATGTTTGATTTAAAAAAGTAGGTACTATACAAACCCTAGCTATTTATACATATAAAACTAGCCATCAAATACATATAAACAGGAGTCCTTCTTAAGGGATAGTTAGGGACTTTGGGAAGATCATGTACACATGCTATATTTAAAATGGATAACCAACAAAGACCTACATATAGCACAGGGAACTCTGCTCAGTGTTATGTGCCAGCCTGGATAGGAGGGGTGTTTGGGGGAGAATGGATACATGTATGTGTATGACAGAGTCTCTCTGCTGTTTATCTGAAACTACCACAACATTGCTAAATGGCTATACCCCAATGCCAAATGTTTTGGGTGTTAAAATAAATAATTAAATAAATAAAATGCTTTTTTAAAAAAGTGAACCTTACCACCCGATAAGAATAGGAGTCCTTCTTAGTCATGTGCACAGTAATGGCCAGGGAAATTTCACTGAGCTGGACATCAGTAGACCTAGGCTTTGTACCACCTCCCTAAGTATACTTCAAACTTTCTGAACCTCTATTTTCTTAGGTGAGGCCTATAGTATTTCTTCTGCTTACTTATCATGAGGTTTAAGGAGATATCATATGTAAAATTTTGGAAAAAGTTTTAACTTGATGTTATGCCAAGTTCTTTACATAAATCCTACTATTTAATTCTCAAGACAATCTTGAGGTTGATAGATTTTATAGATGTGGCAACAAGAGCTCAGAGAGGCGAAGTAAAGTGGGCAAGGTCCTGCAGAAAGTGAACAGTAGCTAAGATCCAGATTGAGCTATGTCTGACTCTGAAATCTACAACTTAACATCTTTACTATATTTAGCTATAGTAAGATTTATTATGCACCTCTATTCATTGTGGGCTTCCCACCTGACTCAGTGGTAAGGAATCTGCCTGCCAATACAGGGACACAGGAGATGCGGGTTCCATCCCTGGGTCGGGAAGATTCCCTGGAGGAGGGCATGGCAACCTACTCCAGTATTCTTGCTGGAGAAGCCCATGGGTAGAGGATCCTGGTAGGCCCAGGTCCATGGGGTCACAAAGAGTTGGATAAGACTGAGCACACAGGCATATTCATTAAGTAGCTGGAAGCAGGTGAACCTGATGACCAAATTCACTTTTTGATGCTCACCTAAAGTACATTATAAAAGGTATCAAATAGTTCTCATTTGATGTGTACTATCAAGGGAAACCAAATGCTCAGCAACATTATTGCATATATGCCTAGAAACAGAAAACAAACCTGTCCCAGTTAGTCTCTTAGGTTTTTTTTTTTTTTCAGTGCTTCATCTGCACCTAAGCAGCTTCCCTATGTCACTGAGTCCTATCTTTAGCTCTTAGATAACTTCAGCACCTGTTATTATGGGGCTTCCCTGGTAGCTCATCTGGTAAAGAATCCGCCTGCAATGCAGGAGACCCTGGTTTAGTTGCTGGGTCAGGAAGATCCCCTGGAGAAGGGAATGACTATCCACTCCAGTATTCTTGGGCTTCCCTGGTGGCTCAGATGATAAAGAATCTGCCTGCAATGTGGGAGACCTGGGATCGATCCCTGGGTTGGGAAGATCCCCTGGAGGAGGGCATAGCAACCCACTCCAGTATTCCTGCCTGGAGAATCCCCATGGACAGAGGAGCCTGGCAGGCTACAGGCCATGGGGTTGCAGAGAGTCGGACACAACTGAGCAACTAACACACACACATGTTATTATGTGGAAACCGCTGAGAACATATCATGCAGTATTACAAATACGGAAGGATGCAATAGGAAGTAAAAGATAAAGAAAAACAGACACAATTAAAATTTCTGGCACTTTCTCCTATAAAATTTCAGCTGTTATTAAGTGTACATAAGAGAAATCTTTGTTAGTTCTTAGAAATTCTTAATTGCTACCCATCCCCGCAGTTTACCACCTGCCTGTTCTCTTGCAGTTCTGGGAATAATTGATGTATTTCAAGTACTACCTACCATAATAAATACATATGAATGCTGTTTGCTTTCTGCTAGTATCAGAAAGGAGACTAGTTTCCTGAATGTTTTCTTTTGTGTACAGGGGACATGTTTTCTACTCTATAAAGCTCTGATCTAGCCTTGGTGACAAGTGGCTTTGAAGGCACTGGAGTAAAAACCATTCTACCCACCCTATTATGTGCATTAATGAACACTCAGTGTACTTTCCTGCTATGATTCTGTGCTCATTCAAAAAAAAGTTTTTACCAGGAATTTTATTCATTTCCACACATGATGATCCATTCCTCCCCCAACACCCTGCCCACCAGCTTAGTGAAACCACTCACTGGCTTCTGCTTCCAAGCCTTGTGAAGATCCCCTTCAAATTTTAGGTAATAGTACTCATTATCAAAATATTTGGTTTTCCTCCCCTCAGGGTCACAGCCACTCTGAATCTGTCTACCCCATTAAATGTAAGGTTGTCATTTGACTTGCCTTAACCAATAAACTGAAAATAAACAGAAGTAATTCAGGAATGGGGAAGGTGATTTTTCTAAAGAAATGCTAGGCCAGAAAAATAAATAAATATATGTATATTTATTTATTTACATATATATGTATGTTCAGGATGGTTTTAGAAAAGGCAGAGGAACCAGAGATCAAATTGCCAACACCCGCTGGATCATCAAAAAAGCAAGAGAGTTCCAGAAAAACATCTATTTCTGCTTTATTGACTATGCCAAAGCCTTTGACTGTGTGGATCACAAGAAACTGTGGAAAATTCTGAAAGAGATGGGAATACCAGACCACCTGACCTGCCTCTTGAGAAACCTCTATGCAGGTCAGGAAGCAACAGTTAGAACGGGACATGGAACAACAGACTGGTTCCAAATAGGAAAAGGAGTACGTCAAGGCTGTATATTGTCATCCTGCTTATTTAATTTATATGCAGAGTACATCATGAGAAAGATTGGGCTGGAAGAAGCACAAGCTGGAATCAAGATTGCCGGGAGAAATACCAATAACCTCAGATATGCAGATGACACCACCCTTATGGCAGAAAGTGAAGAGGAACTAAAAAGCCTCTTGATGAAGGCGAAAGAGGAGAGTGAAAAAGTTGGCCTAAAGCTCGACATTCAGAAAATGAAGATCATGGCATTCAGTCCCATCACTTCATGGGAAATAGATGGGGAAACAGTGTCAGACTTTATTTTGGGGGGCTCCAAAATCATGGCAGATAGTGACTGTAGCCATGAAATTAAAAGACGCTTACTCCTTGGAAGAAAAGTTATGACCAACCTAGATAGCATATTCAAAAGCAGAGACATTACTTTGCCAACAAAGGTCTGTCTAGTCAGGGCTATGGTTTTTCCAGTGGTCATGTATGGATGTGAGAGTTGGACTGTGAAGAAAGCTGAGCGCTGAAGAATTGATGCTTTTGAACTGTGGTGTTGGAGAAGACTCCTGAGAGTCCCTTGGACTGCAAGGAGATCCAACCAGTCCATTCTGAAGATCAGTCCTGGGTGTTCTTTGGAAGGAATGATGCTGAAGCTGAAACTCCAGTACCTTAGCTACCTCATGCGAAGAATTGACTCATTGGAAAAGACTCTGATGCTGGGAAGGATTGGGGGCAGGAGAAGGGGACGACAGAAGATGAGATGGCTGGATGGCATCACCGACTCGGTGGACAAGAGTTTAGGTGAACTCCGGGAGTTGGTGATTGACAGGGAGGCCTGGCGTGCTGCGATTCATGGGGTTGCAAAGAGTCGGACGCAACTGAGCAACTGAATTGAACTGAACTGATGTCATAATGTCAGAAATGCTCCTAAAAAAACCATGTGCCACACTCCTACAAGGAACTATCCCCCAGTATATCTTGGGATTTAACCAATGTCATCATGCCTAATCGCCTATTTGTTCTAAAAAGTTATTTTGAAGCTTTCACCTTTTGTTCACAAGTAATTTCAAAGAACAATGCTTTCTTTTTATTTTGTAAAAGTTGGACTATAGTCGCTTTGCAATATTGTGTTAGTTTCTGCTGTAAAACAAAGTGAATCAGCCATAAGTATACATCTCTCTCTCTCCTGGGGCTCCCTCTCGCCACCGCCGCCAATCCCGCCCCTCACGGTCAGCACAGAGCGCTGCGCTGAGCGCCTATACTACACAGCAGCTTCCCACTAGCTATCTGCTTTACACTCAGTGGTGTATAAATGTCAGTGTGACTCTCTCAATACATTCCGGTCACTCCTTCTCACCCTGTTGCCTGCAAGTCCATTCTCTACCACTGCGTCTCCATTCTTGCCTTGCAAATAGGTTCATCAGTACCTGTGAAAGGAAGGAAAGTGGGTCATTTTTAGTGATGTGGATGAACCTAGAGTCTGTCATATAGAGTGAAATAAGTCAGAAAGAGAAAAACAAATACAGTACGTTAAAGCGTATATGTGGAATCTAGGAAAAAAAAGAGAACAATGCTTTCTAATAGCCAGTGACCCACAACTACCAGTTCTGGTTTCCCTGTGATCACTAGAGAACTCACATTTGAAAATCAAGCTTTTCAGGATTAAAATGTTAAATATGTCTTGATTACCCCTCTTCTATAATGCATCTGTAATGATTTCAAAAGTGGATTCCAGAATTCCCTTTAGGCAGGAAAAAAAAAAGTACTTAATAAGTAAAAGTTTTGCTGACATTGCAGTTACTACATTTAACAGCTTGGGCATATTCATTTGCCAAGGAACAAGATGAAGAGTTAGAAAAGACCTATAGTAAAATGACAGTTCGATTTGTGTGGTGGATGATATCTCTGTTCCATCTTCATTTAGTTCATTAATGTGCCTGCATGATACAACATTTGTAATTAAGTATGATAAAAACACAAATAAACAGTGCCATCTTTTGGACAATGCTTAAACTTTATGCTTATAGACAGTCACACAAACCAGCATCAGACAACCTACTCAATACCCACCAGCATTCATCACAGACACCAGAAAGATCTCATTTTTATTAGTAGTAAATTTCCAGGGTATGAAAACTTTTATTGGCACCATAGGATTGCAAGCCACCAGCTCTAAAAATAGTGTTATTTGCATCTCTCCAAAGTACCTGGAATTGCACACTCAGATTGGCCTTTTAACATCTCTGTGGAAATGGCTGCTACAGTCCAGCCTTGTGTTTATTTGCTTCTTGGAGCACCTGAGGATGCTTTTCCCCCCCCCCCCAATTTCAGCTCCTTTCTAAATCTAGGGTGAAATGTATCTTGCTCAGGTGCCAGGTTTGGAAAAGCAGATGGATGAATGTCATGTATAAAAATAGAAATGTTGTTGTTACCCTGCTCACAACTGTTATTCATAACGAAAGTGGGAAGAACAGATACAAAAAACTCGCTTTCTACTGAAAAGCACAGATCGGTTCAGTAGTGGGCAATCTAAAGAGATGACCTGTGTATAAAGATGCAAGTATTTTTAAAGGGGGATTCCAAACTGTTCTGCGGAAGCATTTAACAATCACCTAGCACTGGACATGAACTTGGGCACACTCCGGGAGATGGTGGGGCACAGGGAACCTGGTGTGCTGCAGTCCACGGGTCGCAGAGAGTCAGACAGGACCGGGCGACTGAACAGCTACAAAGCATTGTGCTGGGAGCTATGTGCGAGACAGTTCTATGGCCCCTAAAATTACTGAGATAGCTGTTATTTGAAGGCCTTGTGATAAGAGAAACCTTTCAGAGGTGTGATTTGAAAGGATTAGGGAATATAAAGTGAGAATGGAAATAATTTTGATGAGGAAGAGGATAGCTAACACTTATCAACTATTTACCATGTGTCAGACACTGTTTAAATGTTGTACATCTATCAATTCATTTCATCCTCATGAAAATTTAATGAAGGAGGTTGTTTTATAAGCATGACGCCACACCTCCATCATTCATTCATTCACTCAATAAATATTTATCAAGCATCATGGCTAGGGATGCAAAGATGGGAAACACATCCCCACCCCTGCACAACAGACAAATAAAACTTTAATTAGAAAAAATCATGATGTCACAGATGGGAATACTGAACCAGAGAAAGGATTGTCCTAAGTTACATAGTCAGTTACTAGAAAATCTCATGTCAAAGAAAACTGGGGGAAATAAGTGTTTGCCGTGTTGAAAAATAATGAGCCAAAGCCAAGATATGGGCTTGAACGTTAACTTCATTCATCCATTCAATAAATCCACAGCGATTTGAACACCTATTCTGTGCCAGGTATCATTGTGAAAGCTGAAGACTGAACAAAACAGACAAACTCCCTGGTGTCAGAAAGCCTGCCTCATAGTGGAGCAGATAATGCATAGAAACATGTCTTGTGACAATCAGGAAAGCAGGATAAAATTAGAGAATGCCTGGGGACACCATGCTGTGCTCAAGTTAATATGAGATTAAATAGTGTATACCTACCCCCAAAGCACTTGGAACCCAGTGAGGAAGGCAGACTCAGTAAAGAGATATGCTGTGATTTACGCTGTGGAGAAGCAAGCACAGACTGCCCAGAAGGACACAGGGCCCCCCACTCAGACTGGGAATGGATGTACCAAAGCGGGCTGTTCAGAGATGGCAATGTTTTTACTGAGAATTGCAAAATAAATAGAGTTAGCTAGACAGGAAATGCAGGGACATCTTGGAAAGAAAAAGCAGGACACATGAAACTTGAGAGCTATGTATATAAAATATTCATTCTGTTTCTCTAGGAAACCTTGACTAATACATTTCAGTTACCAGGTCTTGCCAGGCTCTCAAGTTTCACATTTCGTGCTTATTATTTCCCAGGGTATCTAGGGCTTCATTGGTGACTCAGACGGTAAAGAATCTGCCTGCAATGCAGGAGACCTGGGTTTGATCCCTGGGTTGGGAAGATTCCCTGGGGAAGGGAATGGCTGCCCACTCCAGGATTCTTGCCTGGGAAATCCGATGGACAGAGGAGCCTGGTGGACTACATTCCATGGGGCCACACAGAGTCAGACCTAGTCTATTTATGTAAGTAGATAGAAACTAAAGAATCAGCTCCGTACTTACAGAGGCTGAGAAGCACTGTGGTTTGCCATCTGGAAGCTGGGGACCCAAGAAAGACAGTGGTATCATTCAGTCCTAGTCTGAAGGCCTGAGAAATGAGAACGCAGGAGACTGCATCCCCTAGTGAGGCAGGAAGGGCTGGAATTCTTCCTCCCTCTGCCTTCATGTTCTATTCCGGGCCTCAATGGATTGGACAAGTTCCACACACCTTGGAGAGGGCACACCTTTACTGAGTCCACTGATTTTCATGCAAATTTCATCCCAGTGCCCTCACAGACATGCCAGAAATAATGTGTAGCTTAATATCTGGGCTCACCTGTGACCTGCTCACGTTAACACATAAAATCAACCCTCACGTGAAGCAGCTTCTTGGTCGGGGCTTCCCTGGCGACTCAGACAGTAAGGAATCTGTCTGCAATGCCAGAGACTCAGGCTTGATCCCTGAGTCAGAGAGATCCCCTGGAGAAGAGAAAGGCTGTCCACTCCAGTGTTCTTGTCTGAGGAGCCTGGCTGGCTACAGTCCATGGGGTCACAAAGAGTGGGACACAACTGAGCAACTAACACTTTCACACTTCTGAAGCAGCTCCATAGAGTGGGATCTGAAAGGTTGTGCAGAGGGCAAACCACACCAGGCCTCCATCGGGCCCACGATGGAGCAGGTGTTAATCTGGAGGACCATGAGTATTCGCTGGTGGGAAAAGAGATGGTGCCGTCCACCTTCTAGAGCGAGCCCTGTGTCAATGATGTAAGTCACCGCTGGAAGAAAGACAAGATAACGGCAGGAGGATGAGCACAGAGATGGTCACCGCCAGCTCGGGGAGAGATGGTGGGCTTGGGGAGGAGGAAGCCCATTTGCAAGGCTCTCAGAAGAAAGGTGATGATTTATTGGACTTGCAGGAGGCAAACAGGAAGATGCGCTGGGTGACTGGGAAGATGGTCACGTCATTCACAAGAAGAGAGATACAAAAGGAGGGCCAGACCTGAAGCATGACTGATGTCCCTGCTACACCAAACTGCCCTGTTATTTTTTTCCCCAATATCCCACAATCTCTGTTCCTTCTAGGCATTTGCAAAGACTGTGTCCCTCCCCTGTTCCTCCATCTTCGTGGCCTCTGCTTCCTGAACTTTCCCTGAGTAATCCCTCCTCAGATCTCAGGTCTTGGCTTCAATGTCATTTCCCCCATGGTTTCCACGACCCCAGGCAGGTCAGGCTCCTGCTCATTGCTCCTGTTGTCTCTGCTCCCCAGCTTTATAAGTTTTAATTTTTTTTTTAACTTTGTCTCCCACACTAAGTGATGAACCATGTGGATTCCTCACTACACCCTTCCTGCCACATGGCACACCCTACGAAATGCTTGTTGGATGCCTATATGAATGAGTGTCCTATAAAACCCTAGATATATGGGCACCAAGCTCTAAAGAGGGGTCTGAAATTAGAGATATGGATTTGGGCGTCATCAGCTGGTGGAAGCAATTTCCCTTAAATTGATGATCACACAGCCCTAGGAGATGAAAGCATTTTTTCAACATTCTGAAGGACAGTACTAAAAAAAATGCCATATATTTATTATGCCCCCAAGCACCTCACATGTATTTTCTTTTGACGCTTTCTATCTACCCAGGAAAGCAGGTGGTCGTGTACACTCATTTTCCTTCTATTTTTTTCTCTCTCTCTCCACTGATTTCTTTTCAACTCAAGCTAAAAGGCTTTTCACACTAACAGCAGAGACAGCATAGATGCACTGAAATTATACACAAACAAGGAGATTTGTCCTCTTATCAGGAAATGGCCTTTCTTCAAGTACAAAGATGAAAGCAATATTTTCCCCTTCTAAACCTTGTCCCATATAAGGGTCTTCAGGCCCCCTCAGGTTCACCATTCTGTGTCCTACACGGCCTCAGTTTCTCTTTGGAAACAGTTGCCTTTCTCTGGGTGGGCTCAGCCTGAACTTGAAACCCTGTCTGCTCTTGGAACTGGATTCAGCATGGATCATCCTGGCTTCGGTTTCCTACCAAGTTCCCCCATCAAGGTGAAGAAGTGCATCTTTTCTGGATGGGGTTAATGGAAATGCTGTTTCTGCACACACTTTGTGTTCAGTCCTAATCAAGATGTAACCTGGTATCCTAATGAATGGTAATTAGGGTGGATTATGGTGTGGCCATCTGTCACATCAGTTTATTTCATTGCACCCCTCTGCTGGAAGGAATCACACTCTCCTCCTCTTGTGAAGATTGTTTAATTTGAATACAGAATAAGGAGGCTTTGTCCTCAGTTCACATCTCTGCAATAATCACCAGCATCATTCACATTGATCTTGTGCCTGTTTCTGTACCCCTCTAAATGGCTGAATGTCACACTTTTAGAGAACTTGAGGAATGACAGCAAGACCAGTTAAGAAATCCTAAGCACGTGCACAAATATAGAAGTACGTGAGGCCTTTCTGAATGTGGATGGTCTTGTTTGTGGATAGTCTGCATGCTTTCTGAATTGATGGGTGTTATTTTAAGTGGGAATCAAAGCATGGTTCTTAGGTGAGTCGGTTATGTTTTTTGAAGTCTTTGAAAAAAATGATAATAATTCTCTTGAGACTGGTTGTTGTGGTTGTTCTTATTCAGTCACTAAGTCATGTCCTGACCCCGTGGACTGTAGCAGCTAGGCTGCTCTTTGCCCTTCTATCTCCTGGAGTTTGCTCAAATTCATGTCCATCGAGTTGGTGATGCTATCCAACCATCTCACCCTCTGCCACCCCCAGTCTCCTGGAGCCTGGTACTAGAAGACTTTGTGCTAAGGAGATATTTTGAGTGCAAATGAGCATCTCTTTGAGTAGTTGAAGAAGTGATTTCAAAGTAAACTGAAATGATTTATGTATTTTTCAGGAGGTTAAAATCAGTTTCTTCCTAGTTCAGATACCAAACCATGAGGCAGAGCCTGCTGCTTGTAGTATTTCCATATTCTTGGAACCCCCTTTGACTCTGAAAGGATATAAGAGCAAGAGAACCTTTCGAAGCAATTTCATTTGAAAACTATTGCTATGCTAATTCTTCAACACTCCTCCCTTCTAATTCCTCCAAGAGGAAGGCTGCTAGTTCTCTCACCTCAAGCCTAATGAAGAAGACTTTCTGGAAACTGCTTAGAAAGTATACACCCTGAGGACCAGAGCTGACACCCTTCTGGGAAAGTTCCAGTTGCCCATGACAGTGGTGGAGAGTGAGGACTGCACTGCTGTGGGTCTACAATATCAGGAGTTTTAGGAGCAAAGGGTTTGTGAGCATTTCCTATAGATTATACCTGGGCCGGAGAAGGCAATGGCACCGCACTCCAGTACTCTTGCCTGGAAAATCCCATGGATGGAGGAGCCTGGTGGGCTGCAGTCCATGGGGTCGCTGAGTCGGACACGACTGAGCGACTTCACTTTCACTTTTCACTTTCATGCATTGGAGAAGGAAATGGCAGCCCACTCCAGTGTGCTTGCCTGGAGAGCCCCAGGGACGGGGGATCCTGGTGGGCTGCTGTCTATGGGGTCGCACAGAGTCGGACACGACTGAAGCAACTTAGCAGCAGCAGCAGCAGCATACCTGGGCCAGGCAGCAGACAGGGTCGTTGTGAAGTTACTATTTCCCAACAGTAATCCCAATTAGCCAAAGAACTTTGAATCTGTATAGAGGTTTGCCATAAACTCATTGTTGTGCTCAGTTGTGTAGTTGTGTTTGACTCTTTGCAGTCCCATAGACTGTAACCCACCAGACTCCTCTGTCCATGGAATTTTCCAGGTAAGAATACTGGAGTGGGTTGCCATTTTCTTCTCCAGGGGATCTTCCCAACCCAGGGATTGAACTCACATCTGTTGCATCTCCTGCGTTAGCAGGCAGATTCTTTGCCACTGCACCATCTGACTCATTAGCATGAGGTCTAAAGTCTGGAAATCCAAGCTTTTTCTTTTATACACGTGGGAACTAAGACTCAGTGAGTGATTTCCCCAAGGCTATAAGTAGTAAGACGTCGAAGCTAAAACATCCAGCAGAATTACAGCTGGAATCTCTGGGTGAGCTAGCAGCATGCAAATGTAGACCGAATCTTTTGGGTTAGCAAAAAAGTTTGGTGTTTTCCCTAAGATGGCTGTGGGAGCATTTAGCTGTCTTTAACTTTATTCGAAACAATTTTGTTAGATTGTATTGTGACAGCTGTCATGTCAGCATGCATTTTAAAAATACTTATCAAAATTAGTGAATTTTTGTGTAGCCACTTCAATACTGAAGATGGAAGGAGAAAAAGCAACATTTTGGGCATATTCTGCTTTATTATTTCAAAAAAAGTTAAAACCCCACTGAAACACAAAAAGATTTGTATGATGTATGGAGCAGGTGCTGTGACTGATCAAACATGTTAAACTTGGTTTGCAAAGTTTCATGCTGGAGATTTCTCACTGGACGATGATCCACAGTCAGGTAGACCAGTTGAAGTTGATAGAGGTCAAATTGAGACATTAATTGAAAACAATCAGTATTACACCACACAGGAGATAGCCAGCATACTCAAAATATCCAAGTCAAGCACTGAAAATCATTTGCACCAGCTTAGTTATGTTAATCACTTTGTTGTCTGGGTNTAATCACTTTGTTGTTTGGGTTCCACATAAGTTAAGCAAAAAACAACTTGACCATATTTCTTCATGCGATTCTCTACTGAAACACAACAAAAATATTCTGTTTTTTAAAACCAGTTGTGATGGGTGATGAAAAACAGATACTGTATAATGATGTGGAATGGAAGCGACTAGGGGGCAAATGTAGTGAACCACCACCGCCCACACCAAAGCCCGGTCTTCATCCAAAGAAGGTGGTGTTGTGTATATGGTGGGATTGGAAGGGAATCCTCTATTATGAGCTCTTTCCGGAAAACCAAATGATTAAGTCCAACAAGTACTGCTCCCAATTAGACCAACTGAAACAGCACTTGATGAAAAGTATCCAGAATTAGTCAACAGAAACTGCATTATCTTCCATCAGGATAATGTAATACTGCATCTTTCTTTGATGATCAGGCAAAAACTGTTTCAGCTTGGCTGGAAAGTTCTGATTCACCCACCATATTGACCAGACATTGCACCTTCAGAATTTTGATTTGGTTTAGTCTTTGAAAGATTCTTTTAATGGAAAAAACTCAATTCCCTGGAAGACTGTACAGGGTACCAAGAACAGTTCTTTGCATAAAAAATAAAAAGTTTTGGGGAGATGGAATTATGAAGTTGCCTGAAAAAAATGGCAGAAAGTAGTTGAACAAAATGGTGAATACATTGTTCAATAAAGTTCTTTGTGAAAATGAAAACTGTGTCTTTTATTTTTCCTTAAGAACTGAAGGAAACATTTTTGTCAACTCAATAGATCAATACATGGTATCTATGATTTTCCATCACAATCTCTTCAATGTGTACAGATATGCTTGAATATTCTTTAGCAAAACCAGGTCCTGAGCACAGTCTGACAGTTGAATGGACAAAGGTGGCACTAACTTTCCAATTACTCAGGGTATGTTTTATATTGTTTATCTGTTAACAGATGTGATGGATCTGTGTTTTGATTCTATATTTATGATGAATGGAGAAGGAACACCAGCTGCTCAATCTAACTTTTGAACCTGGAGGCCTAAAGCAATCTGATTGAAGTGACATGAAATGTAAGATGGGAAATTATGGTTTCTTGTTATATGTAGAAGCCTTTTCAAGTCTTTCCATTGATGCCACAACAAAACTGCCTTACCTCCCATACAACGATGCATTCACGACTGCCCAGTCACTGAGAAGAAGGAGCCTGGAAAGCAGTCTACCCAAACTGTGTGGAGGACTTTAAACACCCAGGTCCTGGGGTTTCCAAAAGAAAGGCATCATATTTAGCTTCCACACACAGACATATTCTGTATTTTGCAAGTTTACAACCACCTGGATTGATCTTGTAGAGATATCCAAAGGCTCAAAATACATACAATAATTCCTTTTGTCATTTATTTTCCATAGTCTTACCCTTTTTTTTTCCTTTTGTATCAAAATCTTTAGATTTGAAACACAGATCCCCAGATTCTTCAACTCATCCTTCTGATTTCTGATAAACACCAGGGGATCAGGCAGAGGAAGGGTAAAGGCATCTGACTTTCTAAAAAAGAATATTCTTTTATTCCTAGGCAGTGGGCCTTCTAGGAATAGCTAGATATAGTATTTTAAAATCCTAAATATTCTGACTTCCCTGGTGGCCCCGGAGTAAAGAATCCAACTTTTGCAGCAAGGGATGCAGGTTGGATGGATGCCTGGTTGGAGAACTAAGATCCCACATGGTACAGAGCAACTGAGCCCTCAAGCTACAACTAGAGACAGTCTGTGCAGGGCCTTGAAAGACTTCATATGACGGAGCAAAGATCCCGCATACTGCAACTGAGACCCAGCGCAGCCAAATGAATAAACAAATAAAATCCTATACATATTGAATCTAGAGGTATTTTGAAGGTAAATAAATAAGTGCTTTATTATGTCATGCTTTATTTAGTCTTATGAGCATATGCATTGTGAAAACTTGCGTATCTCACTATTAAAAATCCACCTCCTTGTCCTGGTTCTTTGATTTTCTCTTTTTCCATTGACCATTGTTTATTTTCTCCTCCTTATATTAGGCACAACCCCCCCGCCCCTCCCCGCCCATCACTCCCTCCACTCAAAGATTCTGTTTTGGAGGAGAGCAGGACATCATATCCCTTTCCCTTTGGAGATGCATTAGGGGCATGTTCTCCTTGCCCAGAGTCTGTAGGATGAACCCTGGTGGGAGTAGGCTTGGGAGTGTTCTAGGACCTGCTTCTCAATAAGCTGTTCCCCTGGCAGAGACCACGTTACTCTGTATTTAAATTTTTCTAAGACTAGGCTAGGTCCCATGTTTGTAAGACCAGGCTAGGTCAAAAACAGTAATAGACACCCAGAGTTGGCTTTTGATTATGCTTGTCCTCATTTGTTTCTTTTTTCTTTCAAGTCAATAGAAATCCATGCAAATTGGAAGGCGTCTGGCTGCTGTATGATTTATTACTCAGAATTTGCAGGATCCGTACATGTCATTTGAATATTTGCAATCACATGCAAGTTGTCCCTGGTGCTCTGTATTTTGAATGTAGGAATCTTTACTGCACTAACCAAGACATATTATTCACCACTCTGGAGGTAGCAGAAGATTGATTTATTCTAGCACGTTCTGCTCACCCAGCAGCTGTTGGATTCAAAATCATTTGCTTAGAAAATCCATCAGAATTAAAGAGCAAATTTCAAAATAAATTGCTATCATTTTCATCTGCAGCCTAGCTGCATACACCATGGGAAGTACAAACATTCTTTTGCATAACGTTTCTTTGAACCTCTTCCTCATAACAACGCTTGTGAAAGCAAGCGCCTGGGGGAGTTTTTCCAGTGACAGCAGCCTGTGTTTGACCTCGTGGTGTTGAAATGGGCTTTCAACTTCATCTGACTTGTGTTAATGACAAGCAGGCTCATCAAAATGAGTCAGAACTCTTGAATCATTGTAGATTTCCAGCTCTGAAGGAGCGAACAATCTAGAAAGGGAAAATGGTTGCTCATCCATCCTCCCAAATACTAAGAGAAGCCTGGCCCAGGGCTCCCTCCCGCTCAGTGAGGCTGACCTCTTGGGAAGCATCCTTAGGGCTTGAACTTTCTTTGCTGGAAATGTTGAGTGGCTCCTGTCCATTCAGCTTAGGTACCCCTTTGAAAGCATCCCTCAAGAGGACCATTGGTATCATACCCATTAACAGAACAATATGAGATTTAAAAAGGAAGTCACTTCCAGCAATTTGGTGGCAAATACAAAGCTGAGTGGTCAGAATTCTGCTTACTCCAACCCTGTTGCTAACACAAACTGACTCATGTTGTTCCCTATACTTTACACAAATAGTTTTTTTCTGAACTGCCCTGAAATGATTTGCCTTCAAAGGCTTATCTTATAATCTTGACCCCTGGCTCACTCACCTTCATCTTTCAGCTACATGTAGTCAGTATTGTCTAGTGGATAAGGCCCCGGGGCTTGAGAGTGAGTTGCTTTGGCTAATTTTCACCATTTGTCCATCATGTGACCTTGGACACATTAATCAGGTTGAACCATATGAGACTGCTATATCTGAAGTTCCAAACTGGTTGAATATCAGCAATTTCATATGGTTCATCTTTAATTTCTCTAAATTTTTGCTTTCCTCCTCTGGGAAAAGAGACAAAGTAAAAGAACCCACGTTTCAGGATCATGATGAAAATCAAATGAGATAATAACCTGTTAAGACATGGTATAGTATTTGGCACAGGATGAGTGTTGGCTGTTTTTATCATGGACAGTAGGAACATGAGTTATGTGTCCTTGACTTCAGCTGAATCTGCAGAAGCAGTCATTGCGATCTGATTTTGGCATGCTGGTCTTTCGTGCCATTTTTCAGTTGTAATTGTTCAGTTGCCAAGTCCTGTCCAAATCTTTGCAACCCCATGGACTGTATGTAGCATAACAGGCTTTCCTGTCCTTCACTCTCTCCTGGAGTTTGCTCAGACTTCATGTCCATTGAGCCAGTGATGCTGCCTAACCATCTCATCCTCTGCCATCCCCTTCTCCTCCTGCCAATGGAGCAGCATCAGGGTCTTTTCCAATGAGTCAGCTCTTCACAGTAGGTGACCAAGGTATTGGAGCTTCAGCTTCAGCTGAATGAATATTCCTTCCAATGGATTCACCTTCCAATGAATATTCAGGGTTGATCTCCTTTAGGATTGACTGGTTTGATCTCTTTACAGTTCAAAAGACTCTCAAGAGTCTTCTTCAGCACCACAATTCAAAAGCATCAGTTCTTCAGCACTCAGCCTTCTTTATGGTCAACTCTCACATCCATATGTGACTACTGAAAAAACCATAGCTTTGACTATATGGACCTTTGTCACAAAGTGATGTCTCTGCTTTTTAATAGACTGTCTAGGTTTGTCATAGCTTTTCTTCCAAGGAGCAAGTATTTTTAAGTTCCTGGCTGCAGTCACCATCCACAGTGATTTTGGAGTCTGAGAAAGTAAAATCTGTCACTGTTTCCATTGTTTCCCCATCTATTTGCCATGAAGTCATGGGACCAGATGCTGTCATCTTCATTTTTTGAATGTTGAGTTTTAAGCCAGCTTTTTTGTCTCCTCTTTCACCTGCATCAAGATGCCCTTTAGTTCACTTTCTGCCATTAGAGTGATATCAGTACAGAACTATATATTGATAATGTTTGTAACATGTTAGAAATCTGGATTGCAAGCTGTACCTAGAGAGTTCAACACTGAATTAAAATTTCAAATCAAACCAAGGGTGCTGTCATTTAGAAAGTGTTCTCACCAAATCCCTCCCATTCAAAAACCTTTCAAAAATAACCCACTGTTTTTAAATTTCCACTTATTGGAAATTAAATAAGCACTGTGTCCCTGGTGTGGTTAAGCACTGTTCCACATTTGCATGGATTATTTGTATTTCAAACCAAAGAGCTTGGACTCCTAATCTACCTGCAGAAGGAGGGAGATGAGATCTTAGGCTATCCCACAGATCTTCTGAGTGTTACCATCTGCCCAGCTACCCTGCCCCCCAACCCCTGCTCTCCTCCATTCTTCCCTTTCTCCCCAGGGTCCAATCCAGGCTTACAGAGTACCACTCCCTTCCCTATGATAATTTGTTTTAACCAAGGTCTTCTTATGGTTAAATCAACAATCATCGTTGTAAGAGAGCCTCAAGTTGACAGGACAAAGGAACCTGGGCCCAGGCCCCTCATTCTTCTTGGGGAGCATGGCAGTTGAGAGCAAGAATAGAGACAATGGGAGTCATCTCTAATGTTTAAAATGTCAGTGATGAGCAAAATGAATGACAAAATACCAGTAGCGTCATTTTGCTCCAGTATGCAAGTTAATGAATGGCCTCAGTCCTGTGATGTTTACATTCTGTGTGTGCATGCTAAACTGCTTCAGTCATGTCCCACTCTGTGTGAACCCTACGGACTGTAGCCCTGCCAGGCTCCTCTGTCCATGTGATTCTCCTGGCAAGAATATTGGAGTCAGTTGTCATTCCCTCCTCCAGGGAATCTTCCTGACCTGGGAATCAAACCCGCATCTCTTCTGCCTCCTGCATTGCAGGCAGGTTCTTTATCACTAGCACCACCTGGGAGGTCTGAAGTTCACACTGTAATCAGAAGCAAATTGTGCTTACCCACAAGCAAGCCTAACCTCAAAAATCATTGCATAGCCCTTTATTTCCTATAGAAAATGCTTCCTTGATGGTAACAATTATTAAATTGCATTACATTGTGTCAGCCACAGTTCTAACATTGATTTCATGTTATATGAACAAGCTAAACAAGAGAATGGTCAAGTGATAGATTATTCAGTATAACCTCTAAACATGATAAATGTTCAGAGAAAAGATGAGGCATGACAGGCTTTACAGAAGATCTGGGACCCAAATGGTATCCACTGGGTGATCCAGAAGATGGCATCTCTTCTTGTTCTGCTTCCATTCTTGGCTCTGTTCTGTGAAGTCTGGCTCTTTCTCAGAAACCTGTAGAAATACCTAATTTCCTCAAAGCAAAAGAAAATTCTTGATCTTGAACTTCAAGATTTTGGGTTCCATAACTGACCATCCCCATGAGGTTGAGCTGTCCTCACTCTCAGTGTTGATTTCATGGTACTAATCTAAGCAACCTTTGCTGGTTAGTTAGTTGGTAAGTAATGTCTGACTCTTGCAACCCACAGAATGTAGCCCACCAGGCCCCTCTGTCCATGGGATTTCCCAGGCAGGAATACTAGAGTGGGTTGCCATTTCCTTCTCCCGGGTATCTTCCTGACCCAGGAATCGAACCTGCATCTCCTGCTTTGGCCAGCAGTTTCTTTACTGCTGAGCCACCAGCAAAGCCCAAGCAACCTTCGTTAACCTCCTCCATTCTCACCTCTCATTCTTACCTCTGAGAGCCTACACTAACCTCTACTCCTTCTGTGAATGCTGCTGCTGCTTCTTCTCTTCCTTCTTCCCCGTACCCTCCCCAAATCTCCACATTTCCATCTACCTCCCATTTTAACTCCATCTGACTCTGACCACGCAATCACTTGAATCAAGCTGATGATAGATAACTATGTCAGGAAAACGTGGTTTGGAGTTTTCTGGTGTGGCGAAATGGTTGTTTCTCTTTTATCCTCTTACTTATTTTCATGTGTGTGCTCCTCACTGCCCTGAAAAAGACAAAACTCTTCTAGAGCAGAAGAACCATCTTCTCTCTGCTCGAATGCTTTCCCATAGCGCTGAGTGCTCTGCACACAGTGGGCGCCCCAGAGTTGTCACCGGCTGATGGATGTAATGAGAGCTTCAACAGCCTCAGGAACCCACAGGCCACAGAGTGGTTTGATCACACTTGCTGATTATCTCTTCTTCCAAACTCTGGGCAGAAAGCCAAAGCCCACCCAAGATGTTGTAATGGTCTTATAATGACACAGTATTTGTTTACAAGCCTTCTTAAGAGAAAGTCAATTTGTGAGCATCTAAAGCTTTCGAGACTTATTGTCTGATTAACCCTCCTATGGTGGCTTGAGAGTGATCTAACCCTCTACAGAAAAGGAGCAACGACAGACGATATGGAGCCTCCTTTATACATGTCTTTGGTGACATCCATAAGACTATTGCAGAGAAACCTCTGATTCCCTTACTCCTGAAACCTCCTTCACTCACTTGACTAATGGTAATCATTCTATTTTTAAAATACTTTTATAGTGTCTAATGTCTGCATTAATTTGATCTTTGCATAAGTTGATCTTTGACATTTATAGCTGAGAAATAAAATTCATATTTTGTGGCACGACAAGAAAAATTTAAACATAAAATTATTTTCTGCCCTTTGACTCCTCTCTCTTCCTTAGTGTGCGTTGTATATCTGCATTATGTAACATCCAAACCTCTCCCACGGGCAGAAATATCTGCTCAAAGACAACAAGCAACATTTTCTTAGGTAAACAAGACAAATCCTGAGAACATAGCATTCCCTCTTGATCTCATAAGAGGCCATGATGATTCCTAGATCTGGATTGTGTAAACTGTCTACAGCTCTCCGTCTCCAAAACCCTATATAACTGCCTTGACTTAGAAGGGGCAGAACAGTTCTCAGAGCTTTCTGAGATGCTATTCCCAGCTTATAATGTTAAAATTTGGTTCTGGTAAAATTTTCCATTTTTCTTAGATCAGCTGATTAATTTTTCATCAACACAGCAATAAACAAATAATGTCAGCCAGTAACAATGACTGATGATACGAAGAAGTAGAACTTTCCTGATAATTATCCCCCGAGGCAGAGTTCACAGACATCTTTTCTTCTTATTCTTTACCTAAAATGGCAATTAGAGGGCTTTCCAGGTGGCTCAGTGGTAAAAATTTCACCTGCCAATGCAGAAGCCACAGGAGATGCAGTTTCAGTCCCAGAGTGGGGAAGATCCCTTGGAGGAGGAAATGGCAACCTACTCCAGTGTTCCTGCCTGGAGAATCCCATGGACAGAGGAGCCTGGTGGGCCACATTCCATGGGGTTGCAAAGAGTCAGACACAGCTGATGTGCATGCACACAAATGCCAGTTAGAAAGCCAAGATTCTATTCTTGGCCAGCAAGAGACCTCAGAGATGAAATAAGTTCATTTCCTTTAAAGTCCATGATTCCATTTCTCCTCCCTTTCCCCCTTAGAAATAGATACTAGCTAGACTGAAACATGGGAAGTTCTAGCCATTAGGTAGTGATGATATTAAGGCACTTAACTTGATTTTGCAGCTCTGACACGTTCCCATGGAAATAACTGTTGGAAGCCAGCAACTGAGAAATAAGAATTCTGGGTTTCCCTTAGCTTCTGGCAACTAACAAAGAGCCAAATATGCAAACATGCTGAAGAATCTCAAAGTTTTTGATCTAGTGCATTTACCATAGTCCATAAAGATGGACTTTAACATAAAGTCCATAGTTTTAACTAACATAAGGATGCCATAGTTTCTTTTTTGCAAATTTCTATTTATCTTCTTGACTGTCAACTAATATTTAGGTCACCCCCACAGATTCAGGAAATTAGCTCAGTACGGTAATGCTATCTGGGCTCAAATTTCACAAATGCTATGGGTGGAAACTTGAACAAATTATCTAGATTCTCAAAATCTCCATTTCTTAAGTAAAAGGTAAATTATTATTTACAGGGTAATCATGACTATTAAACAAAAGAAAGCATGGGAAGCATTTGGTGTAAGTTACATGCTGCTAAGTCGCTTCAGTTGTGTCCAACTCTGTGCGACCCCATAAACAGCAGCCCACCAGGCTCTGCCATCCTTGGGATTCAACAGGGATTCTACAGGCAAGAACACTGGAGTGGGGTTGCCATTTCCTTCTCCAATGCATCAAAGTGAAAAGTGAAAGTGAAGTTACTCAGTCATGTCCAACTCTTTGCAACCCTATGGATTGCAGCCTACCAGGCTCCTCCGTCCATGGGATTTTCCAGGCAAGAGTACTGGAGTGGGGTACCATTGCCTTCTCCGGTAAGTTACATAGCAAGTGATAAATAAATGACAAGTGGAACTTAGTGGTGAGATAGAAAAGCAGAAGAATCTATTTGTTTTTACCTCTGCCCATCTCTACATTCATGAAGGTCCTCAACAAGCTGAGAGGCAACCCTCCTTGTAATCTCTGATCCAAAAGAACTTCATGATGTGTATTAGCTTCCTCTTGCTGATGTAACAAATTACCCCAGACTTAGTGCTTTAAAACTACACAAATGTTTTACCTCTATGTCTGTAGGTCAGACGTTCTCTGCTCGTGGTCTCATAAGGCTGAAATCAAGGTGTTGGCTGGGACTGCAGTCCATATCTGGGGCTCAGGGTCCTTTTCCAAGGCCACTGGTTGATGGCAGAATTCAGTCCCTTCTCACACTTTCCATATGGGCCCCTCATCTTCAAGCCAACAACAGCACATCGAATCCTTGTGCTTCAACTCTCTTTGAATTCTTTTGCCCAGAGCTGGGAGAAAGCTCTGCTTTCAAGGGCTCATGTGATTGTATCAGACTTAACTAGGTAACTCAGGGCCATTTTCTGCCTTAAAGTCAGTTGATTAGTAACTTAATTACATCCGCATAGTCCCTTTTGCCATGTAACAGAGCGCATTCAAGCGTAGAACACCAGATGGTAAAAGTCATGGAGGCAGAAAGTCTGCTGAGCACATGATGTGTCCTGTGGAATAACTGTGAGTTCTCCCACTTAATCTATTACAAATGGGGAAACGGAAAAAGGTGAGAAGTAACTATGGTCATCCGAATGTCCAGGAACAGAGCCACAGTAACCCATGTCCTTTATTCAGTTCTGATAGATGAGTGATCTCCATACCAAGCACTCTAGATCCTACTCAGTCAAATTTCCAGACTCAGCATCAGCCTCCTGCTTCCTGACCTGCCATCTTTTAATTTGACTCAATGGCAAGAGAAATAAAACTCAGAAAATATAAAAAAAAATTCAGTGCTTGCTGTAGAGACCACCATGGCACTTTGGGTACATGATGGAGAGGCTGGTGCAGACGACTGGGGAGAGAAGCATCTCTTTCTCCATTGTGTCTCCCCAGAAGCTTCCTGCCCTGTGGCTTCTGTTGGGGAAGGTGGCTCCCCCAGCCTTGCCGGAATCACTGTAACTGTGGGCAGATGTGAGCCAGAACCCAAGACATGTGATGCTGGTCTGGGGAGGCTCAACCCCAGGCAATGCCAACCAAAGTCAAAGTAATATGTTCCCCTACCTCCAGCTCCACCTCCAGTTACCAGGCTCTCAACAGCGCCCAGCAGCCTCTGCCCTCCTCCCCACCTCTTCCCTTTATCTCACCCTCCAGCTGTACCAGATCCCTGAAAACCTGAGCACAGCTCAGAACACAGAGATGTGAGCCTGGAAAAAATCTTTTTATTTTATACTGGAGTGTAGCTGATTAACTAGTTGTGGTAGTTTTAGGTGGACAGCAAAGGGATTCAGCCATACATATACATGTCATGTATCCATTCTCCCCCAGACTCTCCTTCCATCCAGGCTGGCACGTAACATTGAGCAGAGTTCCATGTGCTATACAGTAGGTCTTTGTTGGTTATCCATCTAAAATATAGCAGTGTGTACATGTCCATCCCAAACTCCGTAACTTTCCTTTCCCCCTACCATTCCCCCCAAGCAACCATTCTCTAAGTCTGTGAGTCTGTATCTGTTTCACAGAGGTGTGATTTTAAGCTAAATTTTCTGGTAACTTATCATGCCAAAATAGATAACTAATAGAATGGAATTAACCACAGATAAACAATAACATACTCATCCATTAAAAAAAGATTTAAAAATTCAGCTATTTTTAAATTTTATTTTACAACATTAAAAAGCAGACATCAAAACTACCATGATGTAGACTTTAAATATATTACAATTTTATTTGTCAATTATACCTTAATAAAGATGAAAGCAATCAAAAGGTACTATACATATTTTCTTTTCTGGGAGACACCGTGGAAGCAGGTTGCAGTGGTGTGAATTGGTCTAAGGCAAACAGACCCTCAAATCATCTTTGTGAAAACATGTGCAAAGAGCCACACATTCTCTTTAATATTTTCTAAAAGTCATGGGCCAAGGAGGTCCATTCCAGATTTTTCTACCCACAGCCAGCAGTGAATGACCTCTGTTCAGAAGTCTGGGCATGAAGTAAGTCAATAAACAGGTGAAAGGGGGGAAGATCTGGGCTAAACTTGTGAAATCAAAAAGCGTCAGTATTTTGCTTAAAACCATCAAGATGCTGTAGATGTATGTATGCCATGAGGTTTCTAGAAGCATAGTGACATTTAATTATTTACAAGAATGTGAAGAATGTCATCCTTTTGATGCTATGCTTCTCCAGAATAATTGGGAGGGATGCCCAGAGCTGTAACTAATAATGTTAAAATCAAATGGAATCTTTCCCAGAAACATTTACCTGCTTTTGAAATACAGTCTTCCCTAGGTAGGTCAGGAAACAAGACCTAAATTGAAAACGTGACCTACTTCAGAGGCAAGGGCCCCTAAGTCCCCAGCACTGAGCTGTGAAGACCAGCTTCCAATGCCGATGCTGTATGAGTGAGCTAGGCTGTCGATTTGCTCCACTGTCACTTCCTGTGATGGTGTGTTTTACTTCTCATCAGCCAGAGCGCATGTCCTTGCTCATGGATGAAGGCCAGACCAACTCTCCTGCTTGAATTTTTTTTTAACAATACTTTCTTCTTTTGGAAAACAAGCATCCCCAAAGCCCCCAAGAATATTTGCATTTTGGTTGCTAATGTGGTCACTGAGGAACACTCTTGCTTACTTTGCAAATATTATGTTGACTCAGAGAACACCTGTCTCTTGAGAAAGACCCTCTTCTTCAGTGCTTTCCCAAGACATTATAGATAAACCAAGTCACCAAGGCTGGAGACTAAGTAATCTAACATTCATTCCCTGTAGGAATGAACCATCCAATGTGAAGCAAAGCTTGGATTTACAAAACTAGGCCTACAGATGTTTAATCAATTTGGAAATTTTAAGAGTCAGCATTTGCAACTGCTGTTACAAATAACTCTCAAACAGCAGCAGCATGTCAAAAACAATTATATCTCATTTTTGCTCCAGGCTGAAGCAGGAGTTCCTTTTTTAAGTGTTTTTCTGGAACGCCTCTCCTTCCATGAAGACACAGGGGTCCAGTCTCCATCTTGTTGTTCCAGTCTCTAAGCCCTCAAATTCTTTCCATCCAACTGGTAGTTGGAGAAAACAAGATAGTCTTGGTTTCCAAAGTGTACAGGCCAGGCCATGTGCTGCAGTGAATTCACAGGGGTGCCACAAGCTATATAAAACATTTTAAGGAAACACAGCTATACAATGCCTTTGTTGAACACTGCAAAAACTGCTAGCTTAAGGTAATTCCAGTTTCGTCATTAAACCATTACTCATTTCTAATGTCCTCTATTATTTTTATTGAAATACAATTGGCATATAACATTGTATAAGGTTAATTTATATGATGTACTGACATGCCACATATTTATATTACAGTATAAATTACCACTGTGACATTGGCTAACACCTCTATCACATCATTTTTTGTGTGTTTTTATGATCTAGTCTCTCAGGAACTTTGAAGTTTATAATCCAGTATTGTTGATGTCACCCCTATGCTGTACATTAGCTCTCCAGGAATTATTTATCTACTAGTTCCCAGTTTATATGCTTAAACGACATCTCCAGACTTCCCCTACACACCCTCAACCCAGCCCTCCGTAACCATCATTCTACTCTCTGATTCTACAAGTTCAGCTTTTTTCGTTTCTATGTATAAGTGATATCATACAGTACTTCTCTTTCCTTATCTGATTTATCTCACTTAGCATAATGCCCTCAAGGTTTATCCATGTTGTCACAAATGGCAGGATTTCCTTCTTTCTTGTGGCTGAATAGTATTGCTGTGTGTGTGTGTGCGAGTGAGGCTTACATTTCTTTATCCATTTATTCATCGATGGTCACTTACGTTCTTTCCATAGCTTGCCTATTGTGAATAATGCTGCAGTCAACATGGGAATACTTATATCTCTTTGAACTCCTGTTTTCATTTCCTTTGGATATATACCCAGGATTGGAATTGCTAAACCATATGATGGTTCTATTTTTAATCTTTTAGAAAAACTTCATGCTGTTTCCCATAGTTGCTACACCAATTTATGTTCCTGCCAACAGTGTACAAGGATTCCTTTATCTCCACATCCTTACCAACACTTGTTACCTCTTGTCTTCTTGATGATAACCATTCTGACATGTGTGAGGTGACATCTTACGGTTTTGATTTGCATTTCCTAATAGTTAGTGATGTTGACCATCTTTTCATGTACTTGTTGGTCATTTAAATGTCTCCTTTGGAAAAAGCTCCATTTAATTTCTCTGCCCATTTTTAATTGTATTGTTTTGTATTTCCTCATTGAATTATATGAGTTATTATATAATTATATTAACCCTTTATCTGATATATGGCTTGCAATTTTTTTTTTTTTTCTCATCCTGTAGGTTGCCTTTTCATTTTCATTTCTTTGGTTCTGCAGAAGTGTTATATAATTCCCTTACTGACTTTTGCACTGGTTACTTTTGCTTTTGTTATCATGCTTAAGAAATTAATGTCAAGGAATTTCTTTTCTATATTTTCTTCTAGGAGTTTTAAGGTATCAAGTCTTATGTTTAAGTCTTTAATCCACTTCCAGTTAATTTTTATGAGTGGTGTAATATAAGGATTAAATTTTATTTTTCTGCATGTGGCTATCTTAATTTCCCAATACAGCTTACTGAAGAGACTATCCTTTCCTTGTTGAATGTTCTTGGCTTCCTTGCCAAGGGGTTTCCAGGTGGCACTAGTGGTAAAGAACCTGTCTGACAATGCAGGAGACTTGGTTTCCTCGTCAAATATTAGTTGACCATATACGCAGGAGTTTATTTCTTCGCTCTCAATTCTGTATCACTAGTATGTATATCTATTTACCTGTACCATTCTATTTTATTAAAATTAATATAGTTTTTCTTGAACTCTGAAAGTGCAATGCCTCCAGCTTTATTTTTTCTCATGAATACTTCAGCTGTTAGGAGTCTTCTATGATTTCACACAAATTTTAGGATTTTTTCCTATATTGATTCAGTCCCTGAACTGAAGAGCATCCTGGCTCCTTTGATGGGAAAAAGCTATCACTTTCTTGGTTAAATTTATTCCTAAGTATTTTATATTTTTTACTTTGCCATGAGGCTTACATAAGACATCTCGTAGATAAAATAGTCTGTTTTAAGCTGATAGCACATTTCATTCAATCATCCTCAAAATCTTTTCCTTTCACTCTGCTCCTTTAATAATTTTATTTCATTATTTACCTTTTTATATTGTGTATTCTTTTACCCAGTACACTAGCTATAATTTTTAATAGTCTTTTTCTTTGATATTTATACTATAGTTCAGTGGTTAACACATTATCCTCTTACAGGTTTTAAATTTTCTACATCTGATTTATATTTACCTTTGCCAGTATACGGTATACTTTTGTATGTTTTCATGTCTTTTCATTTCAGCTTGAGAACTCCTTTCAGCATTTCTTGCAAAATTGGAACAGTATGGTAAAATGCCTCAGCTTTTGGTTTTTTTAGGAAAATCTTTTTTTTTTTTTTCTTTTCATATCTGAATGATAACTTTCCTGGATAGAGTATCATTGACTGGCAGTTTTTTCTTTCAACACTTTGATTATGTCATTTTACTTTCTCCCGGTCTGTAGGATTTCTGCTAAAAATCTATGGGTGGGCTAATGGAAGTTCCTTTGTAGGTTGTAATGTCTTTCTTTCCCCTGACTGCATTTAGAATTCTTTCTTTATCTTAAATTTTTGACAATTATATTATAATTGATCAAGCCAGTCAATCCTAAAGGAAATCAACACTAAATATTCACTGGATGGACTGATGCTGAAGCTCCAATACTTTGGCCACCTGATGTGAAGAACTGACTCATTGGAAAAGACCCTGATTCTGGGAAAGATTGAAGGCAGGAGAAGGAGACGAAAGAGGATGAGATGATTGGATGGCATCACCAACTCAATGGACATGAGTTTGAGCAAGCTCTGGCAGATGGTGAAGGACAGGGAAGCCTGGTGTGCTGCAGTCCATGGGGTCACAAAGAGTCACGACCGAGTAACTGAACAACAATTATAATGTGTCTTGGAGAAGACCTTTGATACAAAGGAGTGATCTATTAGCTTTGTGAAATTTGATGTGTGATTCTCTTTTCAGATTTGGACAGTTCTCAGCTACTATTTCTTTAAATAAATGATTTGCTCTCTTCTCCTTCTGTAATACCGAATATTCAGCTACTTGTTTTTTGATGGAGTCCCATAGATCATGTAGGCATTCTTAATTCTTTGTCCTTTGTTCTCCTCTAACTGGGCTATTTCAAACTTTCTCTCCTCTAATCCTCTAATTCTGTCTTCTATCCACTCTACTGTACTGCAGATGGTCTTTATTTCACTTTTTAAAAATTTTCATTCTTCAAGTTCTTCAGCTCCAGACCTCTGTTTTGTTTTGTGTTTGTTTGTTTTTTTTTTTTAATAATATCTATACGTTTTGGGGGAAAAAAATCTCATTTTGATCATGTATTTTTTTCTTGAGATTTCATTGAATTATCTTTCTGTTTTTTGTAGCTTATTGAGTTTCTTCAAAACATATATTTCGAATTCTTTATCACCACATCACATAACCTTTGAGCTCAGTTGTGGTAATAGTGATATGATAATTGAAGAATCATTATTTTTCTTTTTGCAATGGCATGTTTTCTTGATCTTTCGAATTCCTTGTAGCTTTGCATTGCTGCTTTTGCATCTGAAGAAACTGCGTGCATTCTGACTCTTTGTGACCCTGTGGACTGTGGCCCGCCATGTTCTGTCCGTGGAATTCTCTAGCAAGAATACTGGAGTGGGTTGCCATGCCCTCCTCCAGGGGATCTTCCCAACCCAGGGATTGAACCTGCATCTCTCTCTCTTTTTTTTTTTTAGCTGAAAGCAATTTTTTTTTTATTTTTTTAAAAATTTATTTTTAATGGGAGGATAATTGCTTTACAATATTGCATTGGTTTCTGCCATACAACAACATTAATCAGCATAAGTACACATATATCCCTTCCCTCTAGAATGTGCCCCCATCCCCACCTCATCCCACCCCTCTAGGTTATCACAGAGTACCATATTGAGCTCCCTGTGTTTTATATAGCAACTTCCCATTAGTTATCTATTTTAACACAGACAGATATCCCAAGAGCTTAGAGTGAACCTGCATCCCTTGCATTGCCTGCACTGGCAGGTGGTTTTTTTTTTTTACCACTAGTGCCACCTGGGAAGCCCAGAATGGGTGGGCCTTCAGAATGGGTGGGCTTCCCTGGTGGCTCAGATGGTAGAGAATCTGCCTGCAATGCAGGAGACCCAGGTTCAGTCCCTGGGTCAGGAAGATCCTCTGGAGAACGAAATGGCAACCTATTCCTGTATTCTTGCCTGGAGAATTCCATGGACAGAGGAGCTTGGCAGGCTACAGCCCATGGGGTCGTAAAGAGTCAGACACAACTGAGTGACTAACGCTTTCAGAATGGGTATTATGTTTGGTGGTATTATCTGTGGGTTTATCTGTTTGTATGGGTTCTTGTTCCCTTCTTCTTGATCCCTCTTGTGGCTGGATTCTTAAGCTTTCACATTTTCTCTGGTTCTTTCAAGTCACCCAAACTGGCTACTGGAGTCTTCTTTTTGTTTTCCAGAAGGTGGTGCTATGGCTCAAGTATGTGGTTTCTCTCTTGCCCACAGCCTATGCCCTCTTTTCTGAGCATGCTCCCTGCTTACCAGAGCTCTCATCACCACACATGGCTGCATGTGCAAGGACTCAGCCACGGAACTGGAGGAGGCAGAGGTTTAGCACGTGGTTACTGGGGGTGCCCACAGGCCTGGGGAGACTCCTGAGTATGGTATCCCAGAGGGTCCTGGGTGGACTTCCCAACAACCACGGTCAGTAGGAACCTTGTCCCTTTTCTGCCTCTTTCTCAATCTCCCCCGCCCCCTAGTCATGGAGTTTCTGACTCAGCACTCTGGGTGCTGCTGGAGAGAAATGGGTTTCTCCAGCCATGACCACCACAGGTGGGGTTGCCAGGCACTCACTCGCTGCTATCCTTTTCTCCTGAAGGAGAGGTTGCCACCACCATATGCATCAAACTCTGTGCAGTGTTCCTTGGTAGAAGTGGCTGGGAAAGTTTATTTACCACCACTTCCACTATGATAAAGTCATATATATATATATGGCTTCCCAGGTGGCACTAGTGGTAAAGAACCCACTTGCCAATGCAGAAGATATAATAGACATGGTTCCGATCCTTGGGTCAGGAAGATCCCATGGAGAAGGGCATGGCAACCCACTCCAGGGTTCTTGCCTAGAGAATCCATCGACAGATGAGTCTGGCAGGCTACAGTCCATGTCGTCCCACAGGGTCCCGGATGAAGTGACTTAGCATGGATGTGTGTGTGTATATATATATATATATTTGTTGTTGATCAGTCGTTCAGTTGTATCCAACTCTTTGAGACCGATGGACTGCAGCAGGCCAGGCTTCCCTGTCCTTCACCATCTCCCGGAGCTCGCTCAAACTCATGTCCTTTGAGTTGGTGATGCCATCCAACCATCTCATCCTCTGCTGCCCCTTTCTCCTGCCTCCTATCTTTCCCAGCATCAGTTAGTCAGCTCTTCACATCAGGTGGCCAAAGTATTGGAGCTTCAGCTCTAGCATCAGTCCTTCCAGTGAATATTCAGAATTGATTTCCTTTTGAATTGACTGGTTTGATCTCCTTGTAGTCCAAGGGACTCTCAAGAGTCTTCTTCAACACCACAGTTCAAAAGCATCAATTCTTTGGCGCTCAGCCTTCTTTATGGTCCAACTCTCACATCCATACATGAGTATATATATACACACACACATATATATATTTTTTGCTCCAACATTTTGCTGGAATCTCCTTCCCAGGTGGTTGAGCCTCTGAAAATCTCTCTCCGGCTTGTGTATCTGCTGAGTCAGCACTCTTCTGAGAGAGAGAGAGAGAGAGAGAGAGAGAGAGAGAGAGAAATAGAGAAATAGAGAAAGAGAGAGAGATACATATATATAATGTATATATATTTTTTTAATTTTTTTTTCTGATTGTACCAAGAGGGGTTAGGGCAGGTTCTGGCTTCCCTCATTCCACAGCCCATACCAAGGTCTGTCTGCCTATTACTGGGTGCACAGGTGGGCAGGATTCCCCTCAGGTCCTGGGGATCATGACGTTAGATCCCACAATACCCACAAAGGTGCTTTTGTTCATGAATGGATGTTATTTTGCTATCAGAAAGAGAGGATAAAAAGAGGAACACCTTACACCAGTGTGATGCTGGTATCACTGATAATGCCATAACTTTTTGAAGCTAGGTTTTTAGCCACTGTTGCTAGAAAAAGCAGTTTCCATGTGGAAATCAATACACAACAGGAAATGAGAGTGGCTGTGTCCAATCAGATTCCCCAGGTTTAAGTTATGCGGTGCCCAAATGACATACACATCCCAGTAGTTGCTGTGGTTATTCCATCCACATTCCGCTGGCAGGAATTTACTAGGTAGCTATATCGAAGAGTAAAGGAGGATGGGAAATTCAGTCTAGCTGTGCAACTAGGAGAAAAAGGAAAACAATCTGATGAAAGACTGAGTGTTAGTTGCTCAGTTGTGTCTGATTCTTTGCGACCCCAAGGACTGTAGCCTGCTGGGCTCCTCTGTCCATAGAATTCTCCAGGCAAGAATACTGCCGTGGGTTGCCATTTCCTTCTCCAGGGGAACTTCCCAACCCAGGGACCAAACCCGGGTCTCCTGCATTACAGGCAGATTCTTTACCACCCGAGTCACAAGGGAAGCCAGTTCAGATGAAAGACTAGTCACTCTGTATTGTTGAAATGAACAGACAGGGGCACAACAGCATCCCACACCCGCGGTCTGACTCGTACTGAAAACTGTTGATGCAAACACTCTCTGTAACTCAGCATCCCCATCACCTCTTCCATCCTACATCTCTTCTCACCCACAAAACACATAAAAGCCATGTGCTCACTTGCCTCTCGAAACCTCATGAACTGGGCAGAGCAAAGACTATCCCCATTTTATCCCCATCTCACAGACTCCATCACTTTAGTCACCCAGATAGTGAGTAACAGAAACCAGACCCAAATCCCAGTTTAACACCACATTAAGAGTTATTTATGGTTTAGCCAACCTCTAGGTCAGAGGATTCAGTGGACAGATGTGGGGCTTGTATTCAAGACAGGGTCATGATCTGACTGGCAGGGGGCTAGGATAAGCAGGAATAGGCAGCAGGCTTGTCAGACAAGGAGCCTCTGTTCTACACACAGTTATCATGTTCTGAAAGTGACAGTTCTTGTGATGTGAGAGACTGTCATCAAGGGATGTTCTAAAGCTCCTACTGTCCCTAGCAAGCTCACAGACGTCTGGCCTCAGCATTTCCCCAGCTTTCTGACTTACACAGGCGTTTCACGGCCAGCTGTCAATCACAGTGACAACTAATCGTGGAAATGAGGTTATTAGGAGAGACAATTGCCACCTGGATCTCGTCTACAATTTGAACTGTCTTCTAATTTTAGCACTTTTGTCTCAAAGGCATATTTTCCTAATGTGATTTAGTTATATTAGAAGCAGTCTCTTTTTTTCTTTAAGGTTGTTACTGTTAATGGGAAGCAAGGAGGCAGGTGAAGAGCGGGAGGAGGACTTTCTGGGGTTTGGAATCTGCCAGTGATAACCCACAACACGCAGGACCCTGATCTAATCTGTATAGACACGCAGGACCCTGATAGAGTCTGCATAAGCCTTTGCCTAACAGACGCGGCTGTTCAGTCTCCTGAGTTCCCTTCTGCCCCAGTCAACAGGAGGTAAGAAGCCCGAAGCCCTGGACCTGAAGAAGTTGCAATCTATGGTCTTCCTGCTCTGAACAGCGGGCTTGTGCCCAAGGATAACTGAACTATTGAAGACAGTTGAGAAGGACTTCTCTCGCGTGGCCAATCTTTCTGTTACTGCATTTTCTGTTCACATTTATGTTTTTCTCCAAGCTTCAGATGAAAGTCATTAGAGGCAGAGATTTCATCACTAGGCGCAGGTCAGAGGCCAGTTGGCTTGCTGATATATTCTTCTTTTTTTTTGGCAGTCAGCTAAAATATGCCAGTTTCAGGGCATGTGCTAAGAGATGATTTGAGAATAGGGTCTGGGAAGAAAACCGAGTTCTCTTGTGCTTATCAGTGATTTATTGCTGCCTGAACCAGAACTAGCTTGCCTGCAAAGCTATACTTACAGCCAGACCAATTGAGTCTGACAGGGCTGAAGCTAAAATTATTGATGAAAGGACTGAAGACCGCATATGAGAAGTTTATTCTTTTGGTGTGCTTTCTAGACGTGCGTGCAAGTGGTTCCCAGAGAACATTTACACCCTGTGGTTTTCTCTATTCTAAAACACAGTCTACTCTGGGAAGCCATGGGGAGTGCAGTATGAAGAATTCTCAGTTTTTCTTTCCTGACCCTACAAGGAAATCTTGTAGACATTTCTGTTGCTGTAAGGTACCTTCCTGTGAACCCTGTATATGGTGCTAGTAAGTTACCCCGCTTGTGAAGATTCCTGGAGAGCCACAGAAATGGCATGGTCCTTGTCCACATGTAGAAAAGAAAAAATCCTAAAGTTTTCAGCGATTCATTTAAACTTGTCTAGTTAGAAAGAGATGGTAACAAACTAGACCACAGAGTTTTCAGGGCTTAAAGAGAACTTCCCAGTAAGTCTCAGCTTTGGCATAGCCCCATCCATTTTAGTCCCTCACCCGCTTGCTCAGTAATCAACACTTTTTGAGAGCTACCATTCACTATGTGCCCGGATGTGGTACCAAATGCTTTCTATCTATAAAATCATCTTGTCAACTCATGGAGAGGTAAGAGAGGTCATACATTTGGCATTCTTCTTCTACCTCTCATCTAGACTATGGTTTAGAATTCAGTGATCCCTATGGGTTTCACTGTGTTGCTGAAGACTGCATACGGTCTTTTAAGGCAGCACAGCGCAGAGGGATGGTGAGGGTTTAAAGACAAGGCAGGCATACATCCTTGTATTGCACATTGCTTTATTGTGCTTCACAGATACTACATTTTTACAAATTGAAGATCTGTGGCAACCCTGCATTGAGCAAGCCTATGAGTGCCATTTTTCCGACCCCATTTGCTCACTTCAAGTCTCTGTGTCAAAGTTACATTTTGGTAATTCTCACATTGTTTCACCCTTTTTCATTATTATTATAGTTGTTATGGTGATCTGTGATCAACAGTCATTAATGTTACTATTGCAAAAAGATGACAGCTCACTGAAGGCGGAAATGATGCTTAGCATTTTTTGAGCAATAAAACATTTTAAAAATTAAGGTGTGTGCATTGTTTTTATAAACATAATGCTATTGTACACTTAATAGACTATAGCACAGTGTAGACCTAACTATGTATACGTTATGTATGTGTATCTGTATTGGGAACCAACAAATTCATGTGACTCACCTTATTGCAATTTGCACTGTATTGCAGTGGTTTGGAACTGAGTCGGCAACATCACCTGGCTATGCCTGTACAGCCCTTTAAATTACAGGACCTTGGAATACTTCCAGCCTGGTAGTTTTGTGACATTAAAGTTATTTAATGCCTCTAGGTTTGCAATTATCGCTTTAAAGAAAAGAGAAAATAATGTCTGGTAGGATGGTTTGAGAGCTGGAGTCTAGAGTGATGAATGTCAGTGGGATAGTTCTCCAAAGCTACTGATTACTAAGCAAGTGACAGAGGGTACACAGGGTGATGGGTTATACCAGGCAAGACTCACGCAGGGTGATGGGTTATACCAGGCAAGACTCTTGCGCGTTAGGCTGTTCTCTGTTACCATCTCTTCCAACTAGGTGAGTTCAAGCACATCGCTGAAAACCTCAGGATTCTTCTTTTCTTTTAGAAACAAAGTCCCGTGCTGTTTCCCTGGCTCTCCAGGAATGTATCTGGGCAGAGTGGATTATAGCTGCCCTGCCTTTTCCATGAGTGATACGATCTAAGGCCCCCAGTGGATGCTGAAGCCACAGATAGTTCTATACCCTGTATATACCATGGTTTTGGGGTTTTTTTCTACACATTGTTGTTTCCTACACATTGTTGTTTAGTCACTAAGTTGTGTCTAACTCTTTGTGACCCCATGGACTGTAGCCCACCAGGCTCCTCCACCCATGGGATTTCCCAGGCAAGAATTCAAGAATACTTCTTCATCCTACACATACATACCTGTGATAAAGTTTAATTTATAAAATAGGCACAGTAAGGGATTAACAATAAGAATAATAGACTAAATGTAACAATAGACTCTGGTAAAGTTATGTGAATGTGGTCTCTCTCCAAATATCTTATTGTGCAAATTTAATGTCTTTTTCATCTTAACTAAGCCCTTATTGTGCCCTGTGGCCATATCTTTTGCAGTTTGAGGTACAACAGGAAAACTAGTGCAAATATCTTTTTCCTTCTTTACAATTTTGTGGATAGAAGATCCATTCTTACCATAGATCTTAGTAATCTCAGCATAGTTTTCTTTCTTTCCTTATTAAGTTGAAAACTTTCATCTTTTTACTTAAAGGAAGAACTTTATGGCTTCTCTTTGGCATCCAAACTGTCACCATTATGCAAGAGACACGGGTTCAATCCCTGGCTCTGGAAGATTCCCTGGAGGAGGGCATGGCAACTCACTCCAGTATTCTTGCCTGGGGAATCCCATGCACAGAGGAGCCTGGTGGGCTACAGTCCATAGGGTCACAAAAGAGTCAGACACAATTTAGCAAATGAGCATGCACAATATATTATAAATGATATAGAATTATTGTCCTAATCATTGAATATTAGGGTGTGTTTGCTGGGGCAGAGGGATTAAGAAATTGTGTTTGGAGAGGAGACTGTAGATGTAGGTGCAGCTTGGATCATGAAGGATCTGTGAGTCATTAGACTTGACTTTAAAAGCAATAGATACCATTAAGTAGAGCAGTGATGGAATCAGATATGTCTCTTAAAAGGACAGCTCTGATTGCACTAAAAAGAGGCGAGACAGGAAGCAGGGAAGTTAGGCATTGCTGGAGTCGTTGATGGGAAATATCTATGGTCAGGATGCAAAGAGTGGGTGCGCTCAAGAGGAGATTTAACCGCAGTTCTTCTAGTGAATGACTGGACGTATGAAGAGAGAAAGGGTTTTAAGCAGATCACGAAAATACTTTCTGAAAACAGTCGTGACAGCCATGTACAAAGCATGAGAGGCGTGTTTGCCAAATAGGCTCTGGAGAGAAAGAAAATGTGGGCAAATTTTCAATAGGCCATTTGTCTTCCCTGTAACTACCCGCTTTGTTAGTCTGAGGGTGCCTTAGCAGCTGTCTGAGGGCTGTTTTTAAGCTCTGGCAATCGGCTGGTGGTTATCCTTCTAGTTTTCCTATGAAATTTGAAGTCTTCTGATAGATGTCAGCCAAGCGCTGAGCAGGTCTTATGGCATTAAAAGATAAGGGAAAGCACTTAGAGTTTCCTCGGGGCATTTTTTTGGTCTAATGCTTCCAGCTTTGAAAAAGCATTGGCCATTGGAGAGAATATGAGTACTGAAGAGTGAGGGAGAGAAATGTGTGATTGTGGTTATATATCTTGAAAAAAATAGCCAATAGGTGCCTGCTTGATTATAAAAATAATATTTATGCAAAGTGAAAGCAGGAAAATATGGAAAAATACAAGAAGAAACTATAATTATTCATACTATCACTATCCAAAAATACATGTTTTGACACTTAACTTTTCGGGTTCTTTCTATGCCTGCATACATTTTTTAAAATTTATATTTTAATCAGAGGAAAATTGCTTTACATGTTAAGTCGGCTTCTGGCATACAACCACAATGTGAATCAGCCATAACTATACATACATCTCCTCTCTCTTGAGCCTCCCTCCCCTTCCCCCATCCCTCTCTTCTAGGTTATTGCAGAGCACCAGACTTGACTCCCTGTGTTATACAGCAACTACTCACCAGCTTTCTATCTTACACATGATAGTGTATATATTTAATGTGAGGTCATCAGTCACATTTTGGTTTGAGATTTCTTTTGTATCCTGAGATTTTAGGGTAGCTAGACTACTATTACCACAAAACCCCCCAAATGGAGTGGTTCCATCACGATACCTGCCTTTTTGTTTTTCATAGATAGATGTGCAGTAGACAGGGTTTCCAGGGGGCTTAGGCAGCTCTGTGCCTGTGGTTGCCCAGGGACCCAGGTCTGTGCCCACATCCCTGAGGCATTGCTCTGTTCCACATGGCTGAAGCAGACCCAACAGCATCACATCGTGTTGCAACCCAAAGGAAAGAGATACAGAAGAGGAAAGCAAGCAGCTTCCTCTTTTAAAGATGTGCTTTGGTAGTGATTTTGTTCTTTTCTTAATTCTGCCCACTTGCCATTTGCCAAAATTCAACCACACGGCTACATTTAGTTCTAAAAGAGGCTGGGAAAGGCTAGCGCCCCATTGCCCCACCATGTATCTTGTAAAACCCCAGTATGGCATTGCTTGTTACTAAATGTAAGGAGAAAGTGCATACTGGGAGCAATTGCCAGCCCAGCTCGCAAGTCTCCGAACACTCGTCTGTGTCCCGCTAACCACACAAAGAACAGACTCACTCCTTCACCAAGGGGACAGCCTCAAAAACCATTCACCTATTGTATCCAACTCACAGTTCAAGATTCCTGGGTGGCTTTAAGTCCTCTGCATCAGGGCTGGAGGTTCCCAGATCTGGGAAATTTTAAATTCATGGACATGTTTTCTGGCATCTGCCCCATACTTAAGTGTTCAACAGGGGAGTCAAACAAGATAGCTGCAACTTAAAAACAAAACTAAATGGAAAAAGGGTAAATGGGAGAAAAAAAAATCATTATGGTTCTTAAGAGTGATGAAATCTTACTGGGAACAAGCTACGACAAGTCTCCACCACGGCCAAGGAAGAAAATTCCTTGGTCTGTAGACACTGCCTCTCTTCTCTGGGAGACAGTCCTCTGTCCACTGACCTCTCAGAGACTCTGCTTGTCCATTAACTTCTGTGGCCACAGCTACAGTGAGTGTGGGGGAGCATGCCTTACTTGGGGACACAAAACTCTCCCGGGGGTTGCTTTAGGGACCAGAAAATTACAGCTTCAGCAGGCCAGGTTTGTGGTTTCTTTGATCCCATAATTCTTTCAAAGTTCTTAGCAGTTTCCTAGACTGTCTGCTCCCAGTCATTTCCATGAACATGTAAGGATAGCCCACGATCTCGTCTGCATCGGCCTTAAGTTTATGAATGCATTTGTTTACTCATCTCTAAACTTGGACCATTCTCTCTCTAATTCAGTAGCAACTTTGAGGTCATGGAAAATAACAGGCTAGGGTGAGACAACAACACGCTTAATTCTATATTTGCCATCATATTGGCTCCTCTGGTTCCATTAACAACCGGCCCTGGAGAAAGGCTCCGAGACACAGTTTATCTCTTTCTGTTTATGGTTCTGAAGCAGTTCAATTTTCCAGCTCCATGAGGCCTAAATTACAAGACTTCTAGTCAATTCAGATGGCAGCCCCAAGCACAGGGGACATCCCTACCGGGGTTGTATTTCCTCTTGTCTCAGCTGGAAACTGACAAATTCTTGCCAAACTCTGTCGTCCTCTGCTAAAAGCAGCAAGAATCAGCCACCAGAAACCAGCATTCTCGTTTTGTCTCACTGTTTACCCCAGAGCAGTAGAACTGGTAAGCATGTAACCTATCTTCCAGGTCATCACAGGAACCAGTCTGACCAGTGTTTTGCTATGCTTTGCTGAAGGTCATCAGCCTTTCTGCCCGTGATATCATCTCCTCACTGCCTGTCCCACAATTGTTAAAAGACCCATCTTAACACAATTGTTAAAGGATCACACAATTGTTAAAGTGATATAGTGTGCTTTTTTTTTTTTTTTACGCCTGCAGGATAGTATTTCTGGTCCCAATGTTTTTTTGTTTGTTTGTTTGTTTGTTTTTAATGATTCAAGACCCCACTCCAGTACTCTTGCCTGGAAAATCCCATGGACGGAGGAGCCTGGTGGGCTGCAGTCCATGGGGTCGCTAAGAGTTGGACACGACTGAGTGACTTTACTTTCACTTTTCACTTTCATGCATTGGAGAAGGAAATGGCAACCCACTCCAGTGTTCTTGCCTGGAGAATCCCAGGGATGGGGGAGCCCGGTAGGCTGCCGTCTATGGGGTCGCACAGAGTTGGACACGACTGAAGTGACTTAGCAGCAAGCTACTGTTACAGAAGACCCCAAAATACAATATTGCAAAATAGATGGAAATTTTCTCTCATAAAATATGGAGTCTGGACATGAAAGTGTCTCTGTTCATAACATCATCCAGGAACCCAGGTCTCTTCTGGTTTTTGTTCCTTCACCTGCTAGACTCCTGCTATAGACAAATGGTCTGTTCGCTCATGAGCACCATACCTGCACCCCAGCTCGGGGCTAGTGGAACCTTTTATGGGTGTGACTCTCAAGTCACTCACATCATTTCTATTCACTACTCCATTGTGAGGCTGGTGGGAGACCACTGTGTCCTGTTAAAACTTGGTGGGGGTGGGGGTCTGACACTCAACGCAAGATGTATACAAGCTTGCAAATAGAGCTCTTCCACACCAGTGAATCACTGCTTCCCAGTGTGGGCTGTAATATGTAATACTTTACTGATCTTCTTTATTTAACAGTTGTTATGTACATCTCTGCCTGACTTACTTAAGAGAGGTATACTTGGAAAGAGAATGCCACATACAAACACTTTGAAGAATTGACTACTTGCCTTATGGAAAGAGTGTGGTGCCTTCCTTCCCATATTATCAGTCTCCAGTACTTAATATTTTTATATTTAAAAAACTTCCCCCAGAGGTGCATGATTAAGGTAGCAGAGTAGGAAGATCCTTAAATATCTTCCGACAGAAAAGTACTTAGTTATCCAACAAAGGAATAATTACATAAGTGATGGTATTAGGAAAGCAGATAGTCTCAAGATTAAGGATGAACTTTGGAGGCAGCCAAAGATGATTGGATTTGTCTGAGTTTGAAACCCAACTCTTTGTTGGATAACTAAGTACTTTTCTGTATGTTGCAGTTGTAACTAATGATTCTTTGATAAACATCTTTTTTATGAATATGTTTCTCTCTCATGCTTCTATGATAGAATTTCTCTGTTGAAAGATGCTGACTTTTTAGGGAACTTGATACATTTTGACTGCACATTTTTAAAGAATATGAATCATCCAAAGAATAACATTAATTTTTAAAATTCTAGTAATAATTTTGCAATGTATACAGGTATGAACTCATCATCTTGTATACTTTGAGCTTACATATGTTATGTCAATATCTCAATAAAGCTGGAAAAAAATGAAACTCAGCCCCCTCAAATTCTAATAATTAATTAAGAATTTAACATGTCCCAGGGCCAATATTACAATTTTAGGTAAAATATGCAATTCATAAGGAAGGCATTCTTCAGTCAGTTCAGTTCAGTCGCTCAGTTGTGTCCGACTCTTGGCAACCCCATGAATTGCAGCATGCCAGGCCTCCCTGTTCATCACCAACTCCCAGAGTTCACTCAGACTCACGTCCATCGAGTCAGTGATGCCACCCAGCCATCTCATCCTCTGTCATCCCCTTCTCCTCCTGCCCCCAATCCCTCCCAGCATCAGGGTCTTTTCCAATGAGTCAACTCTTCGCATGATGTGGCCAAAGTATTGGAGTTTCAGCTTCAGCATCAGTCCTTCCAATGAACACCCAGGACTGATCTCCTTTAGGATGGACTCCTTGCAGTCCAAGGGACTCTCAAGAGTCTTCTCCAACACCACAGTTCTAAAGCATCAACTATTCGGCACTCAGCTTTCTTCACAGTCCAACTCTCACATCCATACCTGACCACTGGAAAAACCATAGTCTTGACTAGACATTCTTAGGCAATGTTTATAAAATTTAAACTGTCTGAGGAATACTCTATTACAGACAGCCATGGGATTTTATTTCAGATGCAATATATCCGTGTTTTTATATTACATATCATTGACTGCATCTTACAGTCAGATTAAAGTTGATCCTTATATCTGGAATATATCTGGAACCCATTCCTATAGCAATTTATTTTGAGGGCCATGTTTTAAAAGTGAATCAGATCCCAAAAAACAAAAAGTGGCCCTGTCTAGAGAAGGTGCCCCTTGAAGGTGACACTAGCAGCAATTGTATGGCAGCAGAAGAATTAAACCTGACCGGAGGGTGGTGTTTTTCAGCGGTCCTTTGTCTAATAACAAGTGTGTCGAACACTGACATGTGAATAGCGTTAGTTCTCCACCGTAAGCCTCGGTGAAAAATATAGAGGGATGTAAATGGCTCCCTAAAGCCAGGATGTGACCCCGGTGTGGAAGGCAGGATTTATTAATGTTTATTTTCACTTAGCATAACCACTTCGGTGCTAGAACGTCAGTATCCAAACCTCCTCAAAACAGGTGGTTGTTATTTAGTTGCTCAGTCATGTCCGACTCTTTGCGACCCCATGACTATAGCCTGCCAGGCTCCTCTGTCTATGGGATTCTCCAGGCAAGCATACTGGGGTGGGTTGCCATTTCTTTTTCTAGGGGATCTTCCTGGATCAGGAATTGAACCCGTGGCTCCTGTGCTGGCAGGCAAATTCCTTACCACTGAGGTACTAGGGAAGCCCCCTTCCCAACAGAGGGTGGTCAGCAAAAGCTAATACAAAGACCATTCTTGGTCAGGAGAGGGCAGAGGTGGCTGAACCTGTAGATCCAAGGCAGGGAACCTAATAAAACAGTCCTTTGTGTTTTCGATCTATAATGTTGCCTTTGGAAGACTTCCAGACAGATATGCAGCCCATGTCCTCCTCCAGGCCCGCCAGGCTTTGCTGCAGAGTCTCCCAGCCAACCGCAGCTGCCCAGGGCCTGAGCCAGGTCAGGTCTGTGCGGTCCTGCCACTGAGGGTTTTAAGGCTTTGCAGGCATTGGCTTACCCTTCTTAGTAATTTTATCTTTGGATTGCTTTGCTTTACAACTAATATTTGATAGGACAGTGGAATATGAGCTGGGAGCTTGGAGTGTCAGCTCGCCCGTGGTCCCACTTGCCGCTGCCTCCCCCATCCCTGCCTCATCGTCCCGGGAGACACTATACACCNCAGCCAACCGCAGCTGCCCAGGGCCTGAGCCAGGTCAGGTCTGTGCGGTCCTGCCACTGAGGGTTTTAAGGCTTTGCAGGCATTGGCTTACCCTTCTTAGTAATTTTATCTTTGGATTGCTTTGCTTTACAACTAATATTTGATAGGACAGTGGAATGTGAGCTGGGAGCTTGGAGTGTCAGCTCGCCCGTGGTCCCACCTGCCGCTGCCTCCCCCATCCCTGCCTCATCGTCCCGGGAGACACTATACACCTCCTCCCCCCCCCCCCCGCCACACACACACCCTGATGGTGACGGGGTTGTGGGGGGATTGGAAGGGAGAAGCCCACCCTTGGCCCTTGACCTCTGCCCCCAGCAGGCATAGGCAGGGGAGAGAGAAGATTTCAACTTCCTCATTTTCATTTTGTGCAAGAAGTTCCTATGTACTGTCTTCTTAACACAACTTCACCGCATCATTTACTGCTTCATGGCTGCGTGGTCAGAGGGATCTCTGTCTGAATGCTGTTGTCCTCTGGCTGGTGGCTTGCCCCCCTCCCTGCCTGTCCCAGCTGTGGCGGGGGTGGGGGTGAGCCTGTTCACTCTTTCTCTCCCCTACAATTCCATAGTCATGAAGATGCATGCACACTAAGTTGCTTGTGTGTCCAACCCCTTTGCAACCCCATGGACTGTAGCCCACCAGGCTCCTCTGTCCATGGGATTCTCCAGGCAAGAATACTGGAGTGGGTTGCCATGCCCTCCTCCAGGGGATCTTCCCGACTCAGGGATCAAACCTGCGCCTCTTGTGTCTCCTGCGTCGGCAGGTGGGTTCTTTACCACTCGCGCCACCTGGGAAGCCCCAATGATCATTACAGGATTAGTATCTTCATTTCACATGGCTTCTTCAGGGTCACAGAACTAGCAAATGCCAGAGCACAGACTTGAGCCAGATCTTGTGACTAAATCCAGATTCCAAATCCAGCCTTCCCCCGCTGGGAGTCACTGGGGGCCTTGATTAGGTAACCATAAGGGATGGTGAGGTCTGACCTCTCCTGCCTAAAGGTAATGCCTGCATTTAGCTCCCAGTAACTCCTGCTGCCTGGTGTTAGACAGAATGTGGATAGAAAATGGAAGACGGTGTGTACCTGGACCTGGCCCATCGTATTGTATCTAATACTGTGTTGCCTAGCGACCTCTGGACTACAATTGCCTGGATTTGAAATCAGGCTCTACCGCTTACTGTGTGCCCTTAGCCAAGTTTCTGACTCTCTTGCCTCAGTTTCCAAATCTTTAAAGTGAGGATAATAATAGCAATTATTTTGCAAGGATGTTAGGCTTGATGGTACCTGGTAATAACTTGGTAAATGTTAATTATCTTTATATAATAGTATATAAATTATTGTTACAATGCAATCTCTCACTTTCCTGCAGCTTAACATAGGGTTTGGGTGTGGGATGAGATATGTGCTCATGTGCCCTTACTATTTACTGTTTGAACATCAGTATTTTGGATGCTGTAATCTGACCCTGCAGCCAGAACCATCTGACTGTTCTCCCCACACTCTTACTTTTCCACCCTCTGGTCCCCATAATCTCTATTTAGCTTCTAAAGTGACACCATGTAGGAAATTCAGCCACCTCGAGGCAGCCATGCTATCAGAAAGCCCCTCAAGCCAACAGCATCAATGGCCAGCCATGAGTGAAGACATCTTTAAATGATTCCAGCTAAATGGTTGCTTTACACAGTGAGGTTTTGGGGTGGGTTGTGTGTGTGTGTAGCAATAATAATCAGAGCTGTGACACAAATATTGAAGGTAGTGAACATATGAAACACAGATTAATCAGTTCAAAAATAGATGACAAGGGAGAGAAGCTCAGCAGAAAACTATTTATGAAAAAAATCAAATTGAAATGCTAGAACTAAAAAGCACCATAACTGAAATGTATTCCGCAAAAGAGGTTGGCAGCAATAAGACACGGCACCAGCTAGGATGAGACACCTGGAAAACAGATCAGTAGAAAATACCCAGACTGGAGCATGGAGATCAAAAATGATGGAACGTGCAGAAGGGAGTGTGGGATACACATGGAAATAGTAAATGGCCTAATGTACGCGTAATTGGAGTCCTAGGAATAGACAGAGAGAGAATACTGTGAAAAGCCGATTTGGGAAGGAGATCCAAGAGAAACAAAAAAGGAACCTGACCCTCAGACTTCTGCATTCAGGCTCAGTGAGATGAGAAAACAGGGGCATTTTTCTGGACCTTGTGTTGTGACATCCAGGGCTCAGAAATGACACAGAACTAAAGAGAAGGGGAAGTTTATGATGTGAGAAAAGCAGATGGTATCTGAAGTATCCAGAAGAGAAGACTGAGCTAACTAAATTGAAACAGGCCACCATAGGCCATGTCTAGTTCTTCTTCTTCTTCTTTTTTTTAATGGTACTTGGCACATGCTTAGCACAGAAAAGATTCTCGGTGTAACATTTGCAAGTGAGAAGCATCTGTTCTACAGAGAGAAGGCTGTGGCGTGGGCTGTTTAGGCTGGCTATTAAAGAGCTGCCTGGGGCAGGTAGACACCCTCCAGATGCTACCGTTCAGATCTTTGCATTACCCGCAGTCTTCATTATACTCTTGGCTAGAGATAAGACTTGAGAGGGAGATGAGGAGTACTGGCATTTAGGACTAGAGGAGGAAATGGCAACCCACTCCAGTATTCTTGCCTGGAGAATCCCAGGGACGGAGGAGCCTGGTGGGCTGCCATTTATGGGGTTGCACAGAGTCGGACAAGACTGAAGCACCTTAGCAGCAGCAGCAGCAGCAGTTGACCAGCTTCCTTCATTCCTGCTTCCTTCCATCTTCCTTCCCTCCCTCCTTCCTTCCTTCCCTCTCTCATTAAATATTCCTTGGCTAGCCCCTAGTTGCTGGTCACCAGGCTGGGTACCATGGCCACAAAGGTGGATAAAAAACAGTCCTTGCTCTAGTGAGGAGAACAAACAGGAATACAGTTTAACTTCTGAGCACTAAAGCAAAGTGCCCCAGGGGCCCACAGGAGGGACTAACTGGCCGCTGGTCATGAAAATAAAGAAAGCTTCATGCAGAAGGTGATGTTGGAGCTGCATGTCTGAGGATGGGGGGCAGATATGAGATGGTGAAGGGGAAGCTCCCCCAGGGTAGCAGGCACAATTGTAGAAGCGTGAAGGTGGTTTTTTGTTTGTTTGTTTGGTTGGTTTTTTGGCCACGCAGCATGGCTTATGGGATTTTAGTTCCCCAGCCAGGACTCAGAGTCCTCGCCACTGAACCTTCAGGGAATTCCCCACGGGTAGCGTTTTGGTGTGATGGGAGCATAGTCTGTACAGGCCAGGGGACACAGAGTTCAGGAGAAAGGCTTGCAGAAGAGGTTGACGCCGGGAGCTGTTTTGCACTTCATCCACTGTCACTGAGAAATGATGTATGGCTCCAGTGAGTGACACAACCGTGACCATGTTTTAGAAAATTGTCCTGTTGTCGCTTGAGGATGTGAAGGGGGATTGGAAGGCGGCAGAGGTGGGGGCTGGGAAGGGAAGAACAGATGGGGGTTTGGCCACATCAACTCACCTACGTGAATCTGATTGGTAGTCAGTTGAAGCATGTTTCTCCTCCATCATCTAAACAACCGATTTTTGCAGTCCTTTGGGCCAGTCGCACAGTTGATCCAAAGCAATTGCTAAGTCATCTCAACATTGAAATGACTACTGGGTTTGCATTCAGAGCAGCCAAACAGGTTTGGAAGAACAAGCCTCTGGCAAGCCAGCAAGGGTGCCTTTTCAAAGAACAGGAAGTTTTTGTACCAGAGCCTCAAATGTATTGGCTAGAGCAGAAAATTAAAGGAGAATTTCAGATTTCAGAAAAATGTGTGCAGGCTGCAAATCCGGCCCCAAAGCATTACTTTTAAGCCAAGTAAGCAGGGAGGGAAAGGTTCAGGTGAAGGCCACACAGCTGCGGGTGGATGAGTGCTCTACAGGGCTTTGCTGCAGAGAAATCTTCCAGTTTGCCTCCTGTACACAACAGTAGCATACAAAGCCCTTATAAATATGGTTTTCCAGAAACTAGGCATAGAGCTCCCTCTGCTCTCATCTGGCTTCTGAGTAGAAGCCCACTTGTGGGACCTGCAAAACTTGCTCCCTTCACACTGGGAGCCCCTCATGGGCACTGGCCAAACCTGGGCCACTTGTGCTTATTATTTTTTCCTCTGAACATTGTTGTATCTGGATTGGAGGCCCAGAATGGCTGTGACTATCTTCTGATACCTAGAGGGTGACGCCAACACAGGAAGGAGAGTGGATCAGAGGGAACAGTAAGAGCCTTGACATACTGTACCTGTAGCGTGATCATCTGTTGGAAGTCATACGACACAAAAAAAGGCCAGTTTCCTAGTCCCCTTAATGTTTAAGTCACATTGAGGGGGTCTTTGAGTTGGGGGTCTTTTGTTACTTGCAGATATAAGCATCCTGAATTATACCTCCCAAATACACAGCAACACAACACAAAATACTTTTCTAACCAACTTTTGCTTTCAAAAATGCTTATCTTTATGAGCCATTCTTTTTATTTGGGAATTTTCTTTCTACTGTAATACACATATCTCTAGGAATCCCAAGACTTTTTATTTTTCTAAAAATTGTTTTAAATTCTGTTCAATATTTCATTGAGTCCTTATGAAATGCTGCTGCTGCTAAGTCGCTTCAGTAGACACTGTAAACTTATGAGGATTTTAGATGGGGATGGTTTTAAAAGACAAATTTTTTTTTTAATGAAGAATTATCTCGGCTGCCATCTCCATGGACTCCCCTCATTTTTACCAGAAGGCTGATCAGCTCCCCCAGGCTGAGAGAAGGACGTAAAGAAGGGCTTGGTGGGAGGGGAGAAGGAAATGGATTTGGTCCTGAGACTCTAATTCACTGCTACCTCAAGGACATTTTTACTTTGCCTGCAGGATAAAGAAAGTGATCCGTTGCCACTATGGTGAAAATACACTCTCTTTCTGCCTTGCCTCCTTTGTCTTCCACTTTAAAAAGGGAAAGTTGGGAAGAGATGAGCTCAGCCTCTGAGATATGAAACCAGAGCTCAACAAGAGAAAAACCACTTCAAGTATCAGACTGAGGTAGAACTCCTTTGAAGATCGGAGTCAACATAGAGACCAACATAGGAACCGATCACATGAACCCCTAAAATCTTCCCCGGAAGTGATTCCTAGTCGGGAGATGGTGCTAAAGAGGGTGAGAATGAGCTGGCCTTCAGGACAGCTGCTGGATGCCCATCAGGTCCAGTGTGTAACTGGTCTAACTGCCTTCAAGCATTATGACACATTTCACACCATAGTACAATTTCTTCCCTCTGACAGGTTTGTGCGTTCATTTGACTTGAACCCTCAAACATACAAGGGAGGTGAAGTGGCAATCACTATTTTAACTTCGTGAAAACAGCAGCGGAGCTACAGAAAGGTTAAGTGTCTGATACAAAGTTTGAGACAGTTATTGCAGAGGCAAGACTTGTCTCTCTGATCTCGAAACAACAAATGTGTTCTCCTTTCCGTTCGGGCCCATCTCCCCCCTGCTGTGGGATTTGAAGTGAAGGCATTACACCTGGACAAGCTCCTGATGCAGACATGGCCCCATTGGTTTCGTTCCCCTTCCCACCACTCACCCAACCCTGGGGAGCCTCGGCAAGAAGTTGGGGCCAAAATTCAGAGAGCTTTTAAGAACCACACGCACAAGTTAGACTGTGGCTGCTCAGGATTGACCGAGGACCCAAGTGACGTCATAAGTCACTTACTCCACAATCTATATAGAGTTCTTTTCACCCTTCCCCCATTCTCTGCTCCACATGTTTGGGAATACAAGAGAGGTGTAGAGAATGACTCTCCTGCAGTGAAGCAGCTCACAGCCCTTTTGGAAGGCAAGACCAAACTTAGGAGACAATCAAGAGTTGATAAGAGGACTTCCCTGGTGGTCCAGTAGTTAAGAATCTGCCTGCCAAAGCAGAGGACATGGGTTCAGTCCTTCATCTGGAAAGATTCCACATACCTAGATCAGCTACTGAGCCCATGTGAACTAGAGCCACACTGCACAACTGGACAGTAGCCTCCACTCTCTGCAACCACAGAAAGCCTGCCCGAAACAACAGAGACCCAGGGCAGCCAAGACATATGCATTTTAAAGGTGATGGGAGACAAGAGATGCCTGACGCTTAGATTTGGCTGAAACACAAAAAGAGCAGTGCTAAATAATTCTTGGTTAAGTGAATGAATTATTAGACTGAATACTCAAGTTGACTTGGACAGTATATATCAGTCAAGGTTAAAGGAGAGAAGAAGAATCACTAGGATAGACACACGCACACACACACACAACCACAACAAACAATGGAAATTCAATTCACAAGGAAAAGATGACTGGGTCCATGGGGTGGTGGGGCTCACACAACCCCTGAAGGGTGGTGAAAATGTGGCTAGGGAAAAAGGGAGGGGCCATTTCAGGTAGAAGGACTGACATCGGTGTCTATGACTGCAGGAGTGCTGAAGAAAGCCTGGTACATTGTTATACTCAAATCCCAATCACACACGCACAGACAGGCAGACATACGCGCACACACATATATATCATTTATTATTTATGAGTCTCTAAATTGGGATCATAAATGTCACTACACAGAATTGCAGTGAGGATTAAAATAGATTATGTAAAAATAGCCCTAGCATAATGCAAAGAATTAGAGAAAAACAATAGAATGGGAAAGACTAGCGAGCTCTTCAAGAAAATTAGATACCAAGGGAACATCTCATGCAAAGATGGGCTCAATAAAGGACAGAAATGGTAGGGACCTAACAGAAGCAGAAGATATTAAGAAGAGGTGGCAAGAATACACAGAAGAACTGTACAAAAAAGATCTTCACGACCAAGATAATCACGATGATGTGATCACTCATCCTGGAATGTGAAGTCAAGTGGGCCTTAGGAAGCATCACTACAAACAAAGCTAGTGGAGGTGATGGAATTCCAGTTGAGCTATTTCAAATCCTGAAAGATGATGCTGTGAAAGTGCTGCACTCAATATGCCAGCAAATTTGGAAAACTCAGCAGTGGCCACAGGACTGGAAAAGGTCAGTTTTCATTCCAATTCCAAAGAAAGGCAATGCCAAAGAATGCTCAAACTACCGCACAACTGCACTCATCTTACACACTAGCAAAGTAATGCTCAAAATTCTCCAAGCCAGGCTTCAGCAATACATGAACCGTGAACTTCCTGATGTTCAAGCTGGTTTTAGAAAAGGCAGAGGAACCAGAGATCAAATTGCCAACATCCGCTGGATCATGGAAAAAGCAAGAGAGTTCCAGAAA
>SJYQ01005433.1:95151-144261 GCA_006410935.1 Redunca redunca
ATGGATGTGAGAGTTGGACTGTGAAGAAAGCTGAGTGCGAAGAATTGATGCTTTTGAACTGTGGCGTTAGAGAAGACTCTTGAGAGTCCCTTGGACTGCAAGGAGATCCAACCAGTCCATCCTAAAGGAGATCAGTCCTGGGTGTTCATTGGAAGGACTGATGCTAAAGCTGAAACTCCAATACTTTGGCCATCTCATGCGAAGAGTTGACTCATTGGAAAAGACCCTGATGCTGGGAGGGATTGGGGGCAGGAGGAGAAGGGGACGACAGAGGATGAGATGGTTGGATGGCATCACCAACTCTATGGACATGAGTTTGGGTCTATTCTGGGAGTTGGTGATGGACAGGGAGGCCTGGTGTGCTGAGGTTCATGGCATCACAAAGAGTTAGACACAACTGAGCGACTGAACTGAACTGGATGTTCAATGTATAGGAGCCTCTCAAAAACCTAAAAAGAGAGTTGCTCAATAGTGTCTCTTTGTGACCCCATGGACTATAGCCTGCTAGGCTCCTTTGTCCATGGAATTCTCCAGGCAAAATACTAGAGAGGGTAACCGTCCCCTTTTCCAGGGGAACTTTCCAACCCAGGGGTTGAATCCCAGGTCTCCTGAACTGCAGGTGGATTCTTTACCATCTGAGCTTCCAAGGAAGCCCAATAAAGCACAGATAAGAAAGATTTTGTACCTTGTATGCTTGTTTCCCTCCCTTTAGCCAGCTTTTACTGATAGAAAAAAGCAGAAATTTTGCAATGGTGTTGGGTCAGAGAGTTTCACTGGTGGCTCAGATGGTAAAGAATCTGCCTGCAATACAGGAGATCTGGGTTTGATCCAGGGGTTGGGAAGATCTCCTGGAGAAGGGAATGCAACCCACCCCAGTATTCTTGCCTGGAGAATTCCATGGACACAAGAGACAAAAGGCTGCAGTCCATGGGGTTGCAAAGAGTCAGACAAGACTAAAGAATTTCACTCACTCATTCACTCTGCTTGGGTCAGAAGCTTAACACTCTTCTCAGGCCAGTAAAGGTTCTATAGACACTACAGCTTGCAGGGTTGGACTTTTATGGCCAATTTTTCAGATTTAAATAAAAATTCCTAGATTTTAAAACATTAAAGTTTCTGGTGTTCGTTTGTTTGTTTGGCCGTGCCACGCCATGCAGCATGCAGGATCACAGTTCTCTGGCCAGGAATCACACTTGTGCCCGCTTGCACTGGGAACACAGAGTCTTAACCCCTGGACTACTGGGGAAGTCCCTGAAGTTTCTGTTTATAACAAAAGCCTTTGTCACCAATCCTGATTATATTACGAACAAAAGTGTTCAGCTGACTTGTTGAGTTCCTCTTAACAATCTAGTTTAAAAACACAACAACAAAAACCACACACTTTATTAAACAGCCATACCACAAGGATGGCATCTTTCCATCTTTCCCCAAGGAGCTTGCCTGCTAAGGGAACATTACAATTAACTTGTCCCTGTCTGTCAAGCTTAGGCCCTTGTTGAGGGCAGAAAACAAGAGGAACAAGTTGTCAAGTCATCTTTCAAAAATTAACTCAAGCCTCTTGGGCTTAACACCTTTAGGAAAGGATTCTTCCTTAAACTGTCCTGCCCCCTCATCTTGTCTTCTAAAATCAGGGCGATGGTTAAAAGACGAGTGTCGGGAGGGGATGAACGTTGGATGCTAAGCCTGGTTCCTGCAGGGCATGTTGGCCCCTAATTTCAAACACAGCCTGAGTGGAAGGCTGTAAACACAGACAACACACTATGAAGAAGTCACTTCTTCTCATTCTAAAGCAGTTCCCCAAGTTTCTAAGCTATTCCATTTCAAAATCACAGCCCATGGACCTAGAGACAATCATATGAAGTGAACTAAATCAGGCAGAAATAGATAAGTATCATATCATATCACTTATACGTAGAATCTTAAAAAGTGATACAAATGAGCTTATTTACAAAAAATATATATACTCACAGACATAGCAAACAAACCTACAGTTTCCAAAGGAGAGAGCAGGGTGAGGGTGGTATAAATTAAGAGTTTGGGATTAACATATATACACTGTTTTATATAAAACAGGTAAACAACAAGGGCCTATTGTATAGTACAGTATACCTACTGTATACACTCAATATCTTGTAATGACCTATAACAGATAAGAAGCTGAAAAGGAATGAATGTACTCTGCTGTACACTTGAAACTAACACAACATTGCAAATTAATTATTCTTCAATTAAAAAAACAAAAAAGCACACAGGGCTACATCATGGGGCTCTAGACTCATTTAGTGCCAAAAGCTTCAGTGTTGTTTCTCTACTGAAAAGATCAGCTTCAGTGCTCTTTATTATTGAATTCAGTGGTAGTGGAAGAACAGTCAGGGAAGTTTAGAAAAGACGAAAACATCCATAACCCCATCTTCATAACACAGCAACAGTCTCATGTTTGCCTGTCCCCACGGGGATCTGCCTCCATGCTAGTCACAGATCTGGGAAATTTGGATCACTCCTATAGCCAGTTTCCCCAGTCCCGCCCCGGACACCACTGCCCTTGAAGGGAGGATACCAGAGCGTCTGGTCCAGTTAATGGTTGGGATTTGGGATTTGAAATATTTAGTAGGTTGAATATGTGCATGCTCAGTGCTTGCCGGACTCTTTGTGACCCCCTGGGCTGTAGCCCACCAGGCTCCTCTGTCCATGGGATTTCCCAGACGAGAATACTGGAGTGGGTTGCTATTTCCTCCTCCAGGGGGTCTTCCTGACCCAGGGATCAAGCTCACGTCTCCTGCTTCTCCGGCATGGGCAGGCAGATTCTTTACCACTGCGCCCCCTGGGAAGCGCTGGGATTTGAATAAACCCCTAGATGCCCCTTGCCTGTTTCATGATGTACTGCCTCATTTGGACATTTTTGGTAAGACGCATTTATGTAGTGTTTGTGCTTCCTCTAGAGTTGTGTGTGAACTTTTCTCCTTTTACTTATTAGGGTCAGGATGCTTTCCTTCTAAACCTGAATACTCTTTCTTCAACCTGATCAGATGTCCTCAAGACAAGTTTCCCCACCCAGAGAAGGTCTAAGGGCCCTGCCTCAAAGTACCAGCACTTCCACCCTGCGGTTCCGGCTGTGGCCCGCATTCCCCGCCGCTCCTGCTTCTGCAGGCTGCTCCGTTCTGTAATCGGGCAAACGCCGTCCTTCCACTGGTTCCCACCGGAAATGCAAAAAACCCGAACTCTTGAGGATGCTGGAAACTTACCAAAGATTCACGGGTAACTTACCAAAGGGTGACCGTAGGGTATGGTTCTGAGCTCTCACCCCTCCTGCCCTTCCTGCCATCAGCCACGTGACCACCCTGCTGCCCTGGAGAGTAACACCAGCTCTCCCCTGCCGTCTCCCACGGTGCAGATCACAGTGCTTTGCTCAAGACAGGCCGTGCCTGGGCAGCTAGAGAGAAAGATGACTGTGTCCTGACCTGGGGCTCAAGATACAGGAAGGGGGACGAGAGGATAAAAGTGGTGGCTCCTGCTTGAGCTCCTCCATTGCTCCTAGAGGAGGAAACGGCAGCCCACTCCAGTATTCTTATCTGGAAAATTCCATAGATAGAGGAGCCTGGTGGTTGACAGTGGGGTTGCAGAGAGTCAGACACAACTAAACGACCGAGCACACGGCATACATTGCTAATCCTGACAACTCTTCAACACAGGGAGATTCCTGCCGTACAAGGAAGGAAACTGAAATTCAAATTGTGGCCAGTCTGTCCAGAGCTAGCTACTAGGCAACAGAGCTCAGATTCCAAACCTGAGTCTGGCTGATGCCCACATCTGCGATTCTTCTTCCAAAAACATGTCTTTCGAGGTGCTTTCATTCCAACCTGGGATTGTTGAGATCAGTTTTTTGAGGAAATGAAGCTTCTTCAGAATCCACAGGAAAAGGAAGAAAATGGATTTTGCCCAACAGAATGACATCTCATGATTTTAAGACCCTGAGAAGTGAGACTGAAATATCTATTATTTTATATCAGGAGAACTTATTGTCTCTGAAATTGGTCATGATTCCCAATATCTTAGCTCTGGGTGCTACCAGTGGAGTAAGTAACTTCTAGCTTTGCCAGCAGCAAGGGAGACCTCTTTAAAGTTTCAAAACAGAAGATTCTACAGGATTTTTCTATAGATATGGAAAGCCAGTAGCACATGAATAATGATGTAAATGGTCCACATCTGATCATATCAAAGTGCTTGTCACTGCAAATAGCCAGAGTGCTGGTCAAGGTGCAGTAAGAACAGGAAAAAAAATCAGTCAACAAAGGTGAAAGAAGGTGAGGGGAGATGATTAGGAAACAGAATTTTTAAATTATAAGACTTGGAGAGTAGCAGTATCATAAAAGTATTATTAATCAAAAGGATAGATTTCTGTTTTATAGTTAACATCTAACACTCACTGTGTACACATTTTTTATTGTACAAAGTGACACACGGTTAAATCATAATAATGTGAATCAATAACTAATTAGCATTTATAAATGCAACTACTAGGGAACATATTTCAATTTCATTGCAAGGAAGCTAGAGAATCTATCAACAAAGCCAAATAGGAAATCAGCACATTCTTGGAGAGCCCCCAGTGACTCCACAGGCAAAGGTGGAACTGCAGGTTGAGTCAAAGTTGAGTCCCTGAAATGTGTATGTATAACCCCAGGCCACTATCTCCAGCCGGGCTTCCCAGGTGGCTCAGTGGTAAAGAATCTGCCTGCCAACACAGGATACTCAGGTTCGATCCTTAGGTCAGGAAAGAGCCCCCTGGAGGAGGAAATGGCAACCCACTCTGGTATTCTTGCCTGGAGAATCCCACGGAGAGAGAAGCCTTGTGGGCTACAGCCCACAGGGTGCAAAGAGTCAGACATTACTGAGCACGCATGCACCATCTCTCGTCACATCAATAATTAAACACACAGAGAAGATGAAGCATGAGGTGCTTAGGTTCCACGCCCCCCCTCCGCCACTGAGTCCCTGGGGAAATGGATCGTCCGAAATGGATCGTCTCTGGAAAGTTCTCTAGCACAGCCTGATGGAGATGAATGAGACAAAAGGAAGCAGGAGGAAAGAAAATCTGCTAGACAAGAATGGCTGCACATACAGTGTTTTGGGGAAGACACAGGGATGCATGGACCTGGGATAGCTGTGAAAACTGACTCAAGAAGACAGATGACTTCAAATTTGGCATGCTTCCCTTGCTCCACATTTGGCAGGTGTTGGGAAGAAAATTGAAATGGAGTAGTTAAAATGAGCAAATGGGTCCACAGCATCCAGCTTGTGTTGCTTTCCTGACATCCTGTGACTCCTCAACATTCACCGGTGTGCCGAGTGCCCACATGGTCCATCGCAAACCAGTGCAGCAGCCTTCAGTTCCCCAGGGCCCTGGGAGAATTAAATGGTCCTCTGAGGCCAGAGCCAGGGATCGGGGGCAAGAAGAAAGGAAAGGATCAACACGCTAAGAGTGGAAGAGGAAAAGGGGGTGAATGAGAAGAAAAGGCAGGAGGAGTAAAAAGTAGCATGTGAGCGGGAAAACTGGGGCTTCCCTGGTGGCTCAGATGGTAAAGAATCTGCCTGCAATGTGGGAGACCCAGGTTTGATCCCTGGGTTGGGGAGATCCCCTGGAGAAGGGAATGGCAACCCACTCCAATATTCTTGCCTGGAGTATTCCATGGACAGAGGAGCCTGGTGGGCTACAGTCCTTGGGGTCAGAAAGAGTCAGACATGACTGAAACTAACCTTCACTTTCCACTTCACATTGAGATCCTGGAAAGTCTTGAGCATCACTAGAGAAGAGAACAGCCTTTTCCTGACCTCCTAGCATATCCACTTGCTTCCAGCATATCAGTTGCCTCCTTCAGGGAATAAACCAACATTTCATTGTCACAGATTTATTCCAGTGAAGCTCTAAAAATCTCTGACCTATCGGGTTGTCAACATACATGAAATTCACATTATGGTTCGGCTTAATTTCCAAGGTCTTCACCGGAGGATCTCTCGACTCTCTTAGCATTGCACATCATCTGCCACGTTAATTCTCCAGTCTGGCAAGTGCGACCATCTATCTTCTTACCAGATTCACCTTTGAGAGACTGCAAGTTACTTGCCTCTAAGTTAAAAGTGGGGATGGATACTCTATATCCACTTTTGGAGTCATGCAGCCCTCCTGCCATCCAGTTTGATTTCCTTTCTAGAACTTCTATGATCCCTAAGATTGGGTCCAATGGCCTCCTTGCTATTCCTACAGCATTCTGTAGATGTCCAAGCCCTGGAACTCACTACACTCTTACTAGGATGGCTTTCCAGTGAAATGAAGATTCCTTCAGGGCAAGAAGAATATCCAAGATCATGCACGCATGCTAGGTCACTTCAGTCGTGTCCAGCTCTGTGCAACCGTATGGACTGTAGCCCACCAGGCTCCTCCGTCCATGTGATTCTCCAGGGAAGAATACTGGAGTGGAGTGCCATGCCCTTCTCCAGGGGACCTTCCCAGTCCAGGGATAGAACCTGTGTCTCCTACATCTCCTGCATTGGCAGGCAAGTTCTTTACCACTAGCGCCACCTGGGAAGCCCATGGTACCCGCAGTGCTTGGTAAAATTCCGAGCACATAGTTGGTGCTGCAAACAATTGAATGAATGTTATTCATCTTTGGAAAAGATAGAATCATATTCTAGAAGCCAGGGAGCTAATAAAGCTCTCTACATGACAAGATTTTGTGTCAGTGGAGAAAAAAAGAAATTCTCCAACTGCCCCTCAAAGTTAATATTTTATTAAATGAAGAATAATTAGGACCAGCAGTTGGGATGTGTAACACTGAAGTGGCATTTTGTGCCAATCTTGTTGTTCTGTTGTGTCCAACTCTCTGCGACCCCATGGACTGCAGCACGCCAGGCTGCCCTGTTCTTCACCATCTCCTGGAGCTTGCTCAAACCCATGTCCATTGAGTTGGTGATGCCATGCAACCATCTCATCCTCTGTCATCCCCTTCTCCTCCTGCCTTCAATCTTTCCCAGCATCAGGGTCTTTTCTAGTGAGTCAGCTCTTTGCATCAGGTGGCCAAGCTCCAGCAGGTGGTAGTGCTTCAGCTTCAGCATCAGTCCTTGCAATGAATATTCAGGAATTGATTTCCTTTAGGACTGACTGATCTCCTTGCAGGCCAAGGAACTGTACCAATCTACCTCAGACTTACTGACAGTTGGAAAACAATAGGTGTATTTTGGTCAATGGTTAAGTCCCACTGTCAATGTCCCACCATCGAAAAAAAAAAATCACAATTTTTTTCTTTGTAACCTCTGCTATTAATATTTCTTTTCTCCTTCTATCCTGTTACAACCATCAAGACACATTTATCCACAAATGGCAAGTGCCTTGAATTATAGCTTCCCTTGTCTTCCCAAGCGTTCATTTTCTTCTGTCTCTTGTGGAGTAATCAACACAGGATTGATGGCCCCCTCACATAAATTTCCATGAGGACAAGCATCTGTCCTGTTAGTTAATATCCTGTCCTGTTCACAGTGCTAACAAGCACTGTTAGTGCTTCCACACTTGACTGTTAGTGTATCCTTCCTAGTGAAGGATACAATGTTCAGGGCTTCCTCCAGGTCAAATGATTGTTCTGTGGGACCTTATGAACTTGTGCAAAGCACTATTTTTTTCTCACAATGTAAGCATAACAATTTTTTTTCTTTTCTGAGTGGTAAAGTCTCTATGTTCTGGCTACAGTCTTGCATACAAATCCCTTATAAATTATTTTTCAAATTCTCAGGTTCATTAATTTAACTGAATCTGTTCCTAATTTTAATTAAATCTGCATTTCTCCCTACTGGGAGAAATAACTTTTGGAAAGATAGAAGCCACATTACCATATTGGAGAGAAAGGATCACAGAGCAAGACAGACATAAAAGAGAAGTACAAAATCACAAGGCAGGTTTTCCTATAAATTTATTTTCATACCAAAAAAATAACATTCAAAGGCAATGTTTTTATTGTATAGTATAAAATAACTTCCACTAAATTAAAATTGGAATTTCTTTGCCATAAGCCACTGATAACTTTTTCATTAAAAAAATTTATAATTTGCAGCACTTGTAGGAAAAAAAAAACACCTGTTTAATAATTATATAAATACTCTTGACAGAGCCCAGTAGCCCATTATGTGTCTTTTTGGCAGAGTCAGCTTTCTAAAGTCAATTAGCTTCTAAATTTGAAAGGCACCTGGTGGCCAACATTCTGCTTATTATTCAAGGGACCCACTTTAATTTTTTTGCACAGACTTGTCAAGTCTGAAAAATCTATTAAGTTAAAAAGAATGGAGAAATATAATACAGTTGATATTAGCAAACAACATTTCTTCCCCTTAGCCGCAAGTTTTCCCCCAGGGGATTTACAAAGTGCACCAGTTAAATATGTCTGTACATTTAAAACATTAAATATGTCAACAGCAAGACAGTTTTAAATATTTTGAATCAAATACTATAGCACAAATATAATTTACAATACTTTGCACAGGAAACATTACATCTGAAATATAACTTTAGATATTATATAAAAATACATATATTCTTCTCTCCTCATTAGAAAAAGTATTTATTTGCAGGTTCCAGCAAGATGTAACAATTCAAAAGAATTTAGCCCTTCAGATGGTCATCAGTTTGCAATTAGAAGACACCCTCTCCACTTCAACTACATGGTGGTATATAACCAACAGATTATAGAGCCAGAGAATTAACCCCTCCCATTGCCCAAAGGCAGTTTTTCATAAAGGCAGCCATAACTGCTCCAATCTGCTTTAATTCTAGGAATTCATTACAAAATTTATAAACCATTACGTAAGAAAACCCTTAGATTTGTATACACCTTGAGTCCAACATCTCCTATTGGCTGTAAATATATTTGCTCCCTACAGAGTCAAAGGCATGGGTAGGGTCTTCTTGTACCTTGTGGGTCATAGCTCTGAGTAGTTTCGTATACCTATATACATCTTTCTTGGCTTGTTTTGGAAGTTTTCTATACATCCTAGGAAACACGGGAAAACTCTCCCCAACATGGGGCTCAATCTATATCTCGAACTTTAAAAGCCCCAAAGTATGTTGCATCTTGATCTGGGTCCAGTAGTGAAGGGTTGGAGACCTCAATGCTTATTTTCTCACCAGACCGCAGTTTAAAAAATCCTCCCACGTTTATGGAGTAAAAATGGAATTCAGAATTCCCCAACCAGTACTTGGTGCTTCCTCCTTTCATCAGAGTGTGAGAACTGGGGATTTTGATGCTGGTTTTGGTGACATATACCATCAGCTGAAGATAATTCGCACTGAGGTTTCCGGAAGTCTCATGATGTCGAAAGCAGATGTTGGCGTACAGGTAGTAGAAGCCGTCTTGGTTAACTATCAGTTTCCCATTGCTGAAGGTCATGTTGGAGATCTTGGCCCAACCTCGGTCATGGTACCAGCAGGACAGAGTCACTTTGTGGGAACCTGAGGAAAGGAAAGGCAAGTGATTTGAAACTTACTCCTGCAATGAGAAACATATCTTCACAATTCTGTGAGGTTGCAGAAAGACGTACTGAGATGGCCATTGTTCCAACGGGAGAACGACCTCTCAAAATGTATTTTCTAAAAGGAAAGTACATTAATATGTCCCTGTGTTGTCTGCTGGGCACCTGAGAGGGGTCAAAGACACAATCTCACTTTTTCGAGGCGCCTGCAGCACACAAAGGATAAGCATAATATATGTTCAGACAGGAAGCAAGGCACGGGCCCTGATAAGAAGGGTGCAGATGTTGCAAAGGGAATTCAAAGGAAAGAGATTACTTCCTTCCAGAAGGATCAAGAATGGTTTTGTTGGGCTTGTGCACTCAGACACTTCAGTCGAGTCCAACTCTTTGCAACCTCATGGACTGTAGCCCTCCAGGCTCCTCTGTCCATGGGATTTTCCTGGCAAGAATACTGGAGTGGGTTGCCATTTCCTCCTCTGGGGGATCTTCCCAACCCACCATTCGAACCCGAGCCTCCTGCATTGTGGACAGATTCTTTACCACTGAGCCACCATCTACTGAGCCTAATAAGCTAAAGAAGTAACAGGATTCAGCCTACGGGGCATAAAGGTCGAAGGAAGAGAATCAGCCAAAGGCAGCGGAATCAAGAAAGCAAAAAACAAGTATAGGAAGAGAATATCCAGATTTCACATAGCTCCACCTTCTCTTTTAATTCACGGAGAGAGGTATATAGAAGGAGCTGAAAATCTGGGTCACAGCAACTTTGGCTAAAAAGTCAAACTCTTAAACTATATTCTCATCACCATTGATTCTCCCCTCCTCCAAGAGCCCAAATGCCTCCCAAGTTCACACGAATGAAAAGCTTCCCCTAGAGAAGTTCACAGAGAACACATCCTTGGTATTGCCCTCCCCAGGTTCACAGCTTCATGCAGTCTTTTGTGAAGACCAGAGGATGGTTAAAATGTCTTCTGAGAAGCCAGAATTCTCCTTTAGCCCCTTCTCACGCTTGAAACGTGGCAACTGATCTTCATGCCACTGTTTTTGGAGTAGTGGAAGTTTCTAGAAGTCATCTAAATGTGTCCAATGCTTTGAATATTTCAGATCTTTTAGTGTATTTTACTAGGTGTTTAGAAATTGTTGTTGCTGTTTAGTTGCTAAGTCATGTTCGACTGCTTTATGGCACCATGAACTGTAGCCCACCAAGTTCCTGTCCATGGGATTTCCCAGGCAAGAATACTAGAGTGGGTTGACACAATCTCCACGGGATCTTCCCAACGCAGGGATCAAATCCATGTCTCCTGCATTGGCAGGCTGATTTTTTGCCACTGAGCCACCAGGGAAGCCCTCCTTTAAAAATTGTGACATGATAAATCCATGATAAACCCCATTAATCAAATATTTATATTTATGTGGATACCCATTATCCAACTGGAAAAGGTCTCATCTAGTGGAGAAAAAAGCTGTTACACTGTGGAAAATCCAAAGTTTTCCTCCAGAGGATTTTGTAAATACTTATGCTAAATCAAGGTTGTCATCTGCTAGAATTCCAACAAGGCGAAACCGAGCCAAGGAGTCTCAGAATGGGGTTAGGAGTAGTTTCTGCAGCCAGGGAGAAGTTCTTTGCTGCCTGTCAGCCAAGAGAAATCAGTCCATGGAACTTACACTTAAAGTAAATTCCATGGATCCATCAGAGCTGACAGCCCATTGGTTAGAGTGGGTCCTTGGGTGAACCCTGTAGAATCAGAAACCCACACTAGCTACCTTTCAAGACTGGCCTGAATCCTGGGGAAACTTGAACACCTACATCATCTTTTTCTAGAACACCTCCAGAGGGCCACTGGACAGCTGGAATATGGTCTGGGGACCTCAACACCAGGCTCTTCTTCCACCAGGAAGAAAAAAAAATGCAGGAGGATCCAAGCTACAGTAGGGCCACTCATTCTTAGACCTCAAAGGCAAAGAAGTCAATGCTTCCAATCCCTCTGTTCAGAAATAGGACAGACTTCCTGAACTGCACATCTTATCCACAGGAGGGCGCTAGAGTGACTCTGAGAAGCCATCCCAGGCACCGTGGCCTCCAGAACCAGCAGAGCACTCACCCTTTTTCATCCAAGGTCCTACTTCAGATCTTCCCAGATGAAAGCATCCCAAATATAAGTATCATCCCATGGTCCTAACTGAGTCAGAAATGAGACTCTCAGACTCTACTCATCACATCCTCATAAACACTAGCAAAGTTACTTCCCCGGGCTCATAAACAGCCACCTAGTCCATTGACAAAGCTAATAAAACTCAAGGTGTTTCGTATCTCAGATCAACACATGGTTACCTCCTTCTTCCCCTACTCATGTATTCAATCCTTCATCCAATCAATTATTGGCCTTATACTTCATCTTCCTTCCACGATGGTCCTTAACGGAGACCAAAGGAATGTCTACGGCGAGGTCTATCCTCAATGGGATGGATCCGCTAGCCTTAGACCAAGGGCTGGGAGACTGGTCTGGGAAGGCAGGGAAGAATGTAGAAACCTTGACCGCCTGCCACTCTCACTGTTACCTCAAGTGGAAGGATTATCCTAATTTCCTGCTTTACAGACTTATTTTATCCATTCCCTGATTGATTCAGTGATTCAGTAAATATTTGATTAGCGCTTCCTATCGGCATTCATTCTACCCATAATTAAGAATTATATCAAGCAGAGTACCCACGAGGCGCTCACAACTTAGAAGTGAAGAAATTAAGAAACGGGCACGCAAAATGAAAAATGTAACATTTTCATCTCTGCATGTCACATAACACATGGCTGAACTTCAGTTAAAGCAACTTGCAAGTGGGAGCTGCAGAAATTAATGGCGATAGGGTGAGTTCAGCCCAGTGACAGAGAACAGGGAGAACTTGGGTCAAAGATCCAAGGATGGGCTGAGAAAAGGCAGAGTATTGTATGAGAGAGAAACCGTTCAAGCAAAGAAAGAATGCACACAGTATGCAGAGGAGAAAGGAGAAAAACCATCAGTGTGAACTGGGAGGTTCATGAATAGATGCCGGTGGGAGAAAAGACAAGAAGAGCGCCCCCATCAGGTTGGAGGACCTCGCACGCAAGCCTGAGTGTCATCACTAGAGGACCTTCAGCCTTCCCAGCCTCCCCAACCCCTAGAGTCACGGCTCTTAGCTGTTAGAGAAGCCTCTCCAGATATTTAGCCTCAGCTCCCCTTAAGAAAGCCATGAATCCCGACCTCACAAAATACTCCCCAATGAAAATTCAAGAAGCTTTGAAATATATCAGTATAAGGCAGCTTCTGATTCCTTTCATATATGTAAATAAGTACAAATAAGTATGAAATGGCTCCTCTGTCCACAGAATTCTCCAGGCTTCCTGCAGTACAGGCAGATTCCTTACCATCTGAGCCACCAGGGAAGCCCATGGCTCAGATGGTAAAGAATCCACCTGCAGTGCGGGAAACCAGGACTCGATCTCTGGGTTGGGAAGATCCGCTGGAAGAGGAAATGGCAACCCACTACAGAATTCTTGCTGGAGAATCCCCATGGACAGAGGACCCTGGCGGCCTACAGTCCATGGGGTTGCAAAGATGACTAAACAACTAAGCACAAGTATGAAAAAGAGACCCCAGATGAACATGCAAACGTAAAGCCATCTTTCTCCAAAGTATCCAATCCCGGTCCAAACTAGGAGATAAATGAACTCAAGGAGTCACTGACCAAGCCAGAAGATCAAATTCAGTTTTCTTAAACAGAAGTATACACTAGTTCATTTCACTCCGTCTCAAGCTCAATAACCATCAGAAAATGTCCAGGAGTTTTGCCTTGTTTTTGGCAATGATTTGATGCTAGGTGCCTGGAGGGAGAGCTTTATAACTAAAACATGCTTGTCATTGCCAAATAGACTTTGGCACACAGCCTAATGCAATGTTTATCATATGCCATTTAAAATGAGCCGAAAAGATAAATGCAGAGTGCATTCACAGCACACACAGATGATAGATCAGTATTAATTTGATTGCCTCTGCTAACATGCAAAATAGTTTTCCACTCAGAAAATTAGAACAGTTCCATAAGGCACATACACAGAGAGAGAGAGAGAGACAGAGAAAGAGTAAATGTGTTTATGAAGCAAATATCTGGGACAGGAGAGTTAGTTGAGGAAAATCTTCTGAAAATGAAACGGTTGCTCACTTTCTATGTCTGCAGTCAGGCAAAATTCCTCTGTGGTCCATACTATTAAATATAATAGTGGCTTCAAAACTGTTTATTAAAACTTGGATTTTTAAAAAATTTAGCACTTTCCATATGGTCTTGAATCCTGGTTTTTATCCAGGTGGCCCAGGTTCAACTCCTGGTATGGGAGTGGTAACCTTTTGGGAAGGTTACCACCTGCTTCCCAGGTGGCTCAATGGGTACAGAATCTGCCTGCAACGCAGGAGACTCAGGTTTAATCCCTGGGTTGGGAAGATGCTCTGCAGAAGGGGATAGCAACCCACTCCAGTATTCTTGCCTGTGGACTCCCATGGACAGAGGAGCCTGGCGGGCTACAGTCCACAGGGTCACAAAGAGTCAGACACAATTGAAGTGACTGAGCACAGCACAGCACAAGAAAACTTTGCCCTGAATAATTTTTTTGGAAAAAAAGAATATGTATAATTATTTAATTAAACTTTAAATAACAAATTACATTCACTGAGTGCTTACTCTATGCTCATTTCCACATAAGCATGTTAGTACATGAGCTGGTTAAATCTTCATAGCTGCTGCAGGAAGTAGATCCTATTATCATCCCCATGAAGAAGATGACACACAAAGGATTTCAATGATATACACAAAGGATTTCAATGATATACACAAGGTCACCCAATCAGGAAGTAGTGCAGTGGGGCCTCAAACCCAGGCAGTCAGACCTGAGACAGCTGCGATTAAAACTGCATTCATCTACTTCTTACAGGAAAAGAGGAACACAAGAACACTGAATGTATTTCCCTCTGACAAAGCCAACTGGCCACAAGGTACTTATGTGATAATCTACAAAGTAAAAAGCACAGACTTGGGAATCAACTAGAGTGGAATTCAGTTTCTAAGCCTGCCATGTTGTAGCCTGGATCAGGTAGCTTATACTGGGTGCATCTTGGTTTCCCTATTTGCAAAATCTGAATGATAATCGCTATTTTGCAGGGTTGTAACATTAGAGACAATTAGAAGTAAAGATAATGAACACAAAGCAAAATGCTTGACACATAGTGTGTATTCAATAAATAGTATAACGAAAGTAATGTTCCTTGTTAACTCTACTGTTAACTTAAAAAATTTCACAATTGTGAGAGTTGCAAGTTAAGTTTTATGCAAGTTAAGCTTTATTTGGGGCAAAATGAGGACTGGAGCCTGGGAGACAGCACCTCAGACAGCTCTGAAAAACTGCTCCAAAGAGGTAGGGGTAAGGTCAATATATATGATTTTGGTGAAGGGGGAGTTCAATGCAATCAAGCACATATCTTTGCAAAAGTTTTCTCTTAGTCACAAGGAGCTGAGGTCACCATGAAGGGATTTAGTGCTTTCCTAGATATGAGAAGATACAAGGATTGAGCTCATAAAATCAGATCCTGAAAATATCTATCTATCTAAAGACCTGTTCTGCCAATTTTCCCAGAGCACAGGGCGCCTCATTCCTGATCTCCACCCTGAACTCCCTTCAGGGGGTGTTGAAGGCCAACAACTGTAATAGCACGTGATCTGACCCTTGCAGAGGCAGATGGCAAGTGCCAATATGGAGTCGACACTGTCATAAGGTTCCCTGTAATCTTTTTTATGCTCACCTAGCCTGATGTGAAGTAACCACTGGGGATTATATGATGGACTACCTTGGGCAGACGTAGATGCAGAGCTCTGAGTCTCCTCTTCCAAAAGGAAATCAGGTCTCCAGTCCACTGAGCTAAATACCTAGCCTGAAAAAAAGCAATAACCCCCTGGAGAAGGAGTGTGTCTCGTTTTCTAGAGGGCTCCTGCCTCTGAAATATCACGCTGCTAAGCTTCTACCCGGCACTCCACAGGAGACGGCTGAATATATGACTGTGTGTGGGCTCAGTCAGTTCAGTCGTGTTCGGCTCTCTGCGACCCTGTGGACTGCAGCCCACCAGGCTCCTCTGTCATGGGATTCTCCAGGCAAGAATACTGGAGTGGGTTGCCAAGCTCTGCTCCAGGGGATCATCCCGACCCAGGGGTCAAACTCACATTTCCTACTTCTCCTGCATTACAGGTGGATTCTTTGCCCACTGAGCCACCTGGGAAGCCCCGAGTATATGACTATCTGGAGGAATTCATGCACCTCACAGGTCAGCCATGGGGATTTGTCAACTTTGGCCTGGATAAACAGAGATGAGTATACCAAGAGACCATTCTTCTCAGCTATGCCACCTCACCTGGCAGTTATTTAAATAAAGTCACTCTGATGGTCTGAAATTGGATACAGTGACGATGCGCATTCCTGCATGATTGAGAATCACTGTTTCCATGGTGTGGATGATGAACTGAAGACCAGATTGACTTTTCTTCTGGGCTAGAAGTTACGGGCTCTCAAAATTTTGGTAACAGGCTAAGAATAGGTCTGAGTATTCAGCTGGGCTGACAAATGACTCTTGAAATATTGTTCAGGCTGGATGCAAACAGAACTTACCTGATGGGATGTCAGTGGCGTTAATCGTGAGATGGGCAAAGGGCTGAATCTCAGGCTTGTTCCTTCTGGCCAAATCTAACCATGAACCTTCCACCATGGCTGGAGATAAGAGAAGCCAGGTTAGCCCAAGGAGGAGTCACCCTAGGGGTTTTCAAATATTTGTACAGGTCCACGCTTACCTTTTTCTGCTCTAATGTGCTGTGATTTAACAATATGTTGCATTTCCTGCAATAAAAAGAAAAAAATCTTATTTATACACTCACTCTTTTGATAAGGCAGTTAAGAATTCAGGACTGTTATACATACAATAAATTAATCCTCTTTCCCTCAAAATATGCGAAAAATACATAGGTAGTAAAATTTCTTGATGTTCTAAGTAGCCATCAGAGAAGTTCATCTCCAAAGAATTATCGGATGTGCCTAAAAAGTAGGTTACACACATACTATCCAACAAAATACTTCGGACAGTAAGAGGAAATAAAAGGCAGTGTAAATTATAATACATGGAATTGCCAAACATAATTAAATATTTGTAGCAGGTACACAAACGAAGATGAAGTTAACTAGGAAAATAACAATTACCACAGAATATATGGCCCTCTTAAATCTTTAGGGAGGCTCTTTTTATGTCTATTTCATTAGTGAATGCCTGTTATAACATTGAAGCTCAGCCCATAAGAAAGAGAAAGATGCCTGGCTCCCAGTGGTTAATTTTTTATTTTAAAAAGTCACAGTGTATTTAAAGTACTATATGGATGTCCAGGAGCTTTTAGATTACCAGTAATTAGCTGAAAATATTGCCACAAATCGAGGTGTAGAAGCTCAAGGCAGAAACAAAAAGAGCTCAAGTACATAAAAAGCATTGTCGTTCAGTCGCTAAGTCGTGTCTGACTCCTGGCAATGTCATGGACTGTAGCCCGCCAGGCTCCTCTGTCCACGGTATTTCTCAGACAAGAATACAGAGTGGGTTGCCATTCCCTTCTCCAGGGGATCTTCCCAACGCAGGGATCGAACTCATGTCTCCTGCACTGGCAGGAAGATTCTTTACCGCTGGCTACTGGGGAAACCCCACACAAAGAGTATAGGTAATTGCATATCTCTATTTGAGCCCTGACAATGAAGGGTCCGGTCCAATAGGTAACTGCTGCTTCTGCTGCTGCTAAGTCGCTTCAGTTGTGTCTGACTCTGTGCGACCCCACAGACGGCAGCCCACCAGGCTCCCCCCTCCCTGGGATTATCCAGGCAAGAACACTGGAGTAGGTTGCCATTTCTTTCTCCAACTCGAGAAAGTAAAAAGTGAAAGTGAAGTCACTCAGCCATGTCCGACTCTTCGAGACCCCATGGACTGCAGCCTACCAGGCTCCTCCATCCATGGGATTTTCCAGGCAAGAGTCCTGAAGTGGGTTGTCATAAATCAAGACCTTAGCTCCTATTAAATAGTAAAGTGATGTGGATGAAACTTCAGGCTTTGACTTCAGGTCAAGTCCCTTCCCAGTCCCCTGGATGTACTAACATACATCTTAACAGCACCCCGATCACAGGGGGCCTCTATCATAGCTGGTTGTGAAGATTCAAGGGGCTCATACATGTAGGCACTTAGCAAAGGGTCTGGTAAAGCCATACATGTAAACACTACTAGAGGGACTTGCCTGGTGGTTCGGTGGTTAAGAATCCGCCTTGCAATGCAGGGGACATGGGTTCGAACCCTAGTCGGAGAAGTAAGATTCCACATGCTGAGAGGCAGCTAAGCCCATGTGCCTCAACTATGCAGCCTGTTGCCACAAGGAAAGATCCCACATGACACAGTGACTAAGACCCAATGCAGACAAACAAATAAATAGATATTTTAAAAATAAATAATTAGTAATATTAACACTAGAAACACTCTGGAGAGAATCCGAATTTCTGTGTTATTGGGGTGGTGATCCATGCTAACTATCCCACCCTCCACCATGTTTAAAAGTTGAGCCAGATAGCTCAAGTTCTTTGAGTGTCTGGAGACAAAGGCTTTGAGACAGATGATGGGTGGATAAATAAGAGGCAGAAACACAGTTTCAACTGCTAACAGTTAGAAGTGATAAAATTACACTGATTCTTCTGCCTGCCTTCAGGACCCCCAAGAGAGAAAAGAATCTGCTGCTTTTTTTTTTCTAATTTGTTTTTAAACTGGAGGATAATTGCTTTACAATAGTGTGTTGGCCTCTGCCACACCTTAACATGAATCAGCCACAGGCATACACAGGTGCCCTCCCTCCTGAACACCCCTCCCACCTCCCTCCCCACCGCACCCCTCTAGGTCATCTCAGAGCATGTGTCTGGGTGGAGGTCCCTGTGTCACCCAGCGCATTCCCGCTTGCGATCTATTTTACATGTGGTCATCTATCTGTTTCCATGCTATTCTCTCAATCCGTCCCACTCCCTTCTCCCACTGCCCGGCCCCCTTGAGAGAAAGATGACTATCACATAGTAACATATGCATGTGGAATCTAGAAAGACAGTACTCATAAACCTATTTGCAGGGCAGCAATGGAGATAGACATGGAAAATCTTATTTTTAAAGGCCCTTGGAGGACACAGCAGAGCTGTCTTCAATGACCTGTTCTAACCGCTAAAGAAGTTACACACAGTGTGACTTTCTTTTTTTGCGCATTGGGATCGTTTTTAAACATTTTATTGTTGTATAGCTGCTTTACGCTGCTGTGTTAATTTCTCCTGTAGGGCGAAATGAACACATATCCACATACCCCCTCCCTTTGGGACGTCCTCCCCTTCAGGTCACCGCAGAGCATTAAGTAGAGTCCCCTGCGCTACACAGCGGCTTCTCGTTAGTTATTTTATGCACAGTATTGATAGTGTATGTATGTCAGTCCCAGTCTCCCAACTCCTCCCATCTTCCTCTTTCCCCTTTGGTATCCACAGATTTGTTCTCTTTTAGTGGAAACTTTTCAGCCTCATCCAGGACTACCTGCTGCCCTTATTGCTCAGGGCACTGCCCTGCACACTTCTGGGGCAAATGGTGGCTGGTCCTTTGGGGTTGTGCAGTGGTCCTCACCAGGCCCTTTCCCTCTCCCACTCCATCCAAGATTTATTTCTCTCCCCTGATGACTGCCCATCCCTTGACTCTTCTCATGATCTCTGGGTTCCCAATGGGACCCTGATTTCTGGAATTTCCTAGCCTTCCCTGCAATCTCAACAAAGATTTATATATGCACAACCTACCTATTTTACAGTGCGTGTGTATTTATGCATTTATATATACACAATGATACATTGTATACATCTCTTACAAATGTGTAATTTATTGCATACATAATGTATCTTTATTCATTATATATATTTATACATATAAAATGAAGATACATATTGGGTGGGCCTAAAGGTTTGTTCACATTTTTCAGTACCATCTTATGGATGAAACTTTTGGCCAACCCAATATATGAAAGGTTTACTATACAGTGTATATAGCTTTATATATTTATGATTAAGTATATCTTTATACATTGTGCATCTCCTTATCTATTTATATAGGGGTCTATAATTATCTTCATCTGATTACTACCTTGGAAGACAGAACAAGAGTCGGAACGTGGGTGACAGGAGTTCAGAGACTTCAAGCTGCCTCTCATTCTCCCTCTAGCCCTGATGGACCTCATCAGAAGGAAGAGGGGGGAACGAGGTTCAAGACCGCGGAGTAGAAGGACGCGCCCTCATCTCCTGCTGGAGCCCCAGATCACAGCCAGCTGTTGAGAAGGCGGTGGGGGAGGGAAGGAGGAGGCAGCGCCCAGCGTGACACAGGCCTGAGGACGCCCGCTGGCCGCTTTCCTATTGAGAAGAGCACATTTGTTCTTGAGAAAGACAAGGAGAGAACTGCCGTGCTAGCTCCACGGTTCTCAGCCTTGAACGTGGTTCTCAGCCTTGAGCGTGAAGCCTGACTTCCGGGGGTGGAGTCTGAGAATGCGCATTTCTGGCAGGTGAGCTGGTGTGGCTGACCTGGGGCCTCCGTTTGAGATCAGCAGCCCCACTCCCATCCCCAGAGATTTCAGAGATGCGCACCTCTGAGAGTTTCTCAAAGCTTGAGACCAGGCCAGAGAAGCAGCAGACAGAAGTCACTGATTAAGTGGGCAGGGAAAGTTTCTTCCCTCCCACCTGGGAATGAACTTCTGTCCATTTAATCAGCAGCTGCTAGGTCGGTGCTGTTATAGAGTCTCTTTATTACAAGAAAATGCAATAACCAGAGCCATTCAGAAGCACTTTCAATGTCTGCTTTAAAAAAAAAAAAAGTGTCATGACCCAGGATGAACTAAAACTCAAGAAAAGACCCATGAGGTAACGCTGCTTTCATGTTATACAATTTTGGGTATCCAAGAATTGCGGTTTCTTCTCAAAACCCATATAGGTTTCTCAAAAACCATCCACATGAAAAGCAAAGGACAAAAAATGTAGACTCAATGTCTGTTCTTATATTCTTAGCCCACCTCCAGTCTTTTGAACTCTAAGATCATTCTTATTTATGTGTACACATATTAACCATGAAGATAACAAAAAGGCTACAGCTTTGGGGTGCCCTGGCCCAACAATTTTCCGCAATTTTCGGATAAAGGAACAAAGACTATGTGGGTAACAAATATTGGAAAAATCATATCACAGAGCTGTGTCCGAGGTTGATTAATAAAAACATTATCCTATTTTTTTTTCTATTTGGGGGAAAAAGTGCTGCAAGATCTAGCTTAAATATGAAAAAAAAAAAAAATGAAGGAACAGGCCTTGCTGAGTTTCCCCCAGTGTACCACCCTTCACTCAGACCCTGTCCTGTCCCATATTTTTTCTACACCTTTCCACTCTTCATCAAACTGAGTATAAAACCCACTCAGCTTAACTATTCCTGTGGGTCTTCATTTCCTTATGAAGGCTCCTGTGTCACATAAAACTCACATTAAATAAATTGGGATGGCTTCTCTTATTAACTTGTCCTTTGTCAGTCTAATTTATAGGACCCCCACTGGTGAACCTAAGTGGGGAGAGGGGAAAAGTCATTTTTTCCCCTCTCTCCACCTGTCAAGAAATCTTTAGAGGGTGGTTCCCTCCCTGAAGTAGTCATTCTGAAAGGAGACCCACCTGGACCAGGGAATCTGACAAAAAGGAAACTCAACATCAGGAAATAAGGTCTCAGAATTCCTGGGGGGGAGGAAGGGAGTCTTCAGAGAACAGCAGGCTCAGAACCTGCCCGATGAGTTCAGCGCTTGCCTGTCAGGTGGAGGAGCCCCCAGACTCAGCCAGGCGGGCCCTGGGCATGGGGGCCTCACACCTCCAATAGTGACTCCATCAAGGCCCCGCCACACCCCAGGGCCACCCCGATCCCTCTTCTCAAAGCTCAGATACTTGACTATATGTATACCATGCAGTTCTCTCTTGAATGGCCTCCTAATATTCTTAATTTTCAAGATTATAGGAGACTCTTCTGAAGGAGTATAATTCTATTTATCTCCCAAGCTTTGCATTTCCACTTATTTTCATCCACAGTCGTCCTCTCCTTTTGTCACAGTAATTAGAGTGTTTTAAAATCCGCAGAGTTCTTCAGTCCTAAATCTTATCATTCCAACACTGCTTCTAGTTTCTTTGAATTCAGAAAGATCTGATCTGTCTAATTTGGGGAAGACACTACAAAGAACATCCAAACTCCTTTCCTCTGAACAAATTATTCACATGAAAGAGATCTTTTAAAGAATGTTATATGGGTTTTATCTTATTTTAAACCCAGCTGTAAATTTTTTTTTAAGTTAACTCCCTGGATACACATTGAGAAATGGAATATTTCCTGCTGGATCAGTAAACAAGGATGTTCACAGTCACGGGCGATCGCAGCCACCGCCGTTGGTGAGCGGATGAGCCCCGAGGGAGCTCAGGAAGGACTGCCTGCCGTCTGGCAGCCACCAGGCGGCAGCCACGCCCTGTGGTGAGAAACTCGGGGCGGAAAACGGGAGGCGGCCCCAGGGAGCTGAAACGGTGAAAGGTGAAAGCGTGAGCCTCTCAATCGTGTCCCACTCTTTGCGACCCCATGGACCGTAGCCCACCAGCCTCCTGTGTCCATGGAATTCTCCAGGCAAGAATCCTGGAGTGTGTACCATTCTCTTCTCCAGGGGATCTTCTGGACCCAGGGGTTGAAACTGAGTCTTCTGCACTGCAGGCAGATTCTTTAGCATCTGAGCCACCAGGGAAACCNGTCTCTCGGATGGCTTCTCTTCAACTTCCGCCTTAACTCAACATCTAAGTACGATTCCCGGGAGTGTGATGGGGAGACTGTTGCGCCAGGCGCCCCTGAACATCTTACAATATTTTCGGATCATTTTGTCAAAGAGAAGTAGGGGAGAGACATCCCAGGACTGGCTCGATCTTGATATATCAGAGCCACTTAGGAGAGATCGTACTCCATAAGAATAAATATAAACACCTGTCAGGATTTTCAGCTCCTTCTGAGCAGTCATGGGAATTTCGCTCCAGGTTATTTAAACATTGACAGCAAACGCTTAACCCAGCCTCTGCAAACTCAGCTGGATAACCGCCCCCAACAAGACTTTGAGAGCCTTCCAATTCAAAAGCGAACGTTATTAATTTGGTCTTATAAAATCATATGAATAAACAGATACAAATCTTCACTGAGGATACTCCCAACTGTAAAGATAACCCTGAGAAAAGTCAAGTCGCTGGAGTCTGGTCTCATCAGACTAAAGAGCCAGCCTGTGCACTGTGATGTGACTTGCGCCATCCACGCGGTACCTGTCAGTCAGAGCGCAGGAGCAGCAATTTGTCTAGCCAGATGCTTCCGGAAGCCACTGGCACCAGCTCCTAGCTGGGGTCTCAGGTGGCTGCCTCCCTCTGCAATCCCAAAGGCAGCTGCAGGGACATCTGGCTGGTTGAACAAGGATTTAACACCCCGTTTGCCAGATATAATGCAGGGTTCATACACTTGTTAACATATGTAATGCATTCATTTTAACATCTTAATGATACCCTTCCTGTAATTCTTCTCCAACCTAGTTACGAGAATAGTGTATTCATCAGCCGAGTTAGCACATGAATGCCACACGAGGGCTGTTTCTGAAAATGAATAGCCAGTTTCCTATTCCTGCAGAGAAATCCTGCAGGCTTCCACCTTGTAAAGAGCTCAGAAATCCATCCTCATCCCTCCAGCCAGAGGACCACTGCCTTCCTTCAAGCTGTCATCATTTCGCTGCTGTTGCTAAGTCGCGTCAGTCGTGTCCGCCTCTGTGCGACCCCATAGACGGCAGCCCACCAGGCTCCGCCATCCCTGGGATTCTCCAGGCAAGAACACTGGAGTGGGTTCCCATTTCCTTCTCCAATCCATGAAAGTGAAAAGTGAAAGTGAAGTCGCTCAATCGTGTCCAACTCTTCGAGACCCCATGGACTGCAGCCTACCAGGCTCCTCTGCCCGTGGGATTTTCCAGGCAAGAGTACTGGAGTGGGGTGCCATTGCCTTCTCCAGAGTTACAATAATAGCCTCCTACCCCCTCTTCTGGGCTCCTGCTTTCCTCAAACCAGCCCAATGCTGCTAGAGCACGGGTCAGAAAGTCCGAAAGGGAGCAAGGCCCTTATCTTCTGTTTTCTTAAAAATTTTTTTTAATTTTATTGAAATACAGTTTATTTACAATGTGTTAGTTTCAGGCGTGCAGCAAAACTATTCAGATACTATATATCTATACATAGATATATGTGTGTGTGTTTAGTCTCTAAGCCCTATCCTACGCTTTGCGACCCCAGACTTCCCTGTCCTCCACTATCTCCCGGAGCTTGCTCAAACTCATGACCATTGAGTCAGTGATGCCATCCAACCATCTCATCCTCTGCTGCCCCCTTCTCCTCTTGCCTTCAACCTTTCCCAGCGTCAGGATCTTTTCCAATGAGTTGGCTCTTTGCATCAGGTGTGGATAAACTTTTTCAGATTCTTTTCCATTATAGGTTATTACAAGATACTGAGTAATGTTCCCCATGCTACACAGTAGGTTCTTGCTGGTCATCCGTTTTATATATAGTAGTGTTTATATGTCAGAGAAGGCAATGGCACCCCACTCCAGTACTCTTGCCTGGAAAATCCCATGGATGGAGGAGCCTGGTGGGCTGCAGTCCATGGGGTCGGTAAGAGTCGGACACGACTGAGCGACTTCACTTTCACTCTTCACTTTCATGCATTGGAGAAGGAAATGGGAACCCACTCCAGTGTTCTTGCCTGGAGAATCCCAGGGAGGGGGGAGCCTGGTGGGCTGCCGTCTATGGGGTCACACAGAGTCGGATATGACTGAAGCAACTTAGCAGCAGCAGCAGTGTGTATATGTTAATCCCAAACTGCTAACTTATCCCTCCGGCTTCTTTCCCGGTTGGTAACTGTGGTGACCCAAGGACAAAAGAGCAGATAAAACTAAGGAGGGTCTTGGAATGCAGGAATGGATAAACTTGACCCTAATCATCCTTCCCTCCCTTGTGTTATAACTATTAATGGATTTCAGGTCCTCTTGAGTGGTATAACCTGTCTCCCCTCCTACCCATAGGGAGAAGGTGTTTGCCTTACTCTTGCCCCAACCCAGTATACACGCCTTATCCAGTAGCAAATGAGCCACAAGACCCCTACCCCACTCCCTGTATCCCAGGTATAAAAGTGGACGAAGGAGTCCTGTTCAACATCGGCTCTCTCTTGAGCCGGCCCACTGTTCTAACAGTGTCTCCCGCTCTAATAAACTTTATTTCCCTCTCATTCTGCCTCATGTCTGGAAATTCTTTTCCAACCTGCCCCCGGACCACGACAGGAACCATAAGTTAGTTTCCTATGTCTGTGAATCTATTTCTGTTTGGCAAATAAATTCATTTGTATCTTTTTTTTAGATTCCACATATAAGCAATATCATATGGTATTTGTCTTCCTCTGTCTGACATTTCATTTAGTATGATAATCTCTGGGTCTATCTATCCATGTTGCTGCAAATGGCATTATTTCATTCTTTTTATGGCCAATTAATATTATGGCCAAATTATATATACTGCCTGCCGCTGCCGCTAAGTCGCTTCAGTCGTGTCCGACTCTCTGCAACCCCACGGACGGCAGCCCACCAGGCTCCCCCGTCCCTGGGATTCTCCAGGCAGGAACTCTGGAGTGGGTTGCCATTTCCTTCTCCAATGCATGAAAGTGAAAGTGAAGTTACTCAGTCATGTCCAACTCCTAGCAACCCCATGGGCTGCAGCCTACCAGGTTCCTCCGTCCATGGGATTTTCCAGGCAAGAGTACTGGAGTGGGGTGCCACTGCCCAATTATATACAAATATATATATGGAAAATTAATATAAATATTAATATTTATGGCCAAAGTAATATTCCGCTGTGTATATATAGCACATCTTCATCTGTCCCTCTATTGATGAAGTCCCTTCTCTTCTGAAAACCCTCCAGGGGCTGCCTGCAGACTTCAGGAACAAGTCTAATTCCTAACCTGGGCTTATAAGGCCACACATGACTGGGCTGGTTGCCACCCCAGGCTCTCCTGCCATTCCTCCCCTGCATGCCCAAAGCCCATCACCCCTGAGAACCTCTGGGAGTTCAAGCCACATGGTGCCACTGCAGAGTCATCCCCGGCGGGTCTCCTGTGCTTCCAGCCATGCAGACTTGGCACACAGCTCCTCAGATCTTACTGTCTTATTGACAGCTCATCTTTACTTGCAAAGATTTTATTTCCATGGCATTCTTGGTTCACAAAGCACGGAAAGAATAACCACCAGATGCTATGGAACAACAAAAGAGACAGGATTGGTTTTTTTTAGGCCGAGCTACCTGGCATGTGGTGGCACAGATGGTAAAGCATCTGCCTACAATGCGGGAGACCCGGGTTCAATCCCTGGGTCGGGAAGATCTCCTGGAGAAGGAAATGGCAACCCACTCCAGTATTCTTGCCTGGAGGATCCCATGGACAGAGGAGCCTGGCAGGCTACAGTCCATGGGGTCACAAAGAGTCGGACACAACTGAGCGACTTCACTTCACCTGGCGTATGGGCTCCGAACCCACGCCCCCTACGCTGACAGTGCAGAGTCTTAACCACTGGACTGCCAGGGAAGTCCAAGAGACAAGGTTAGGGTTGATTTAGGATCGATGTCTCAGTCCCTCTTTGTCCCTCTGCTAATGCTCGCTTGGAATTTCTAATCCACAGGATGTCGGGGGACACTTTGTATGCACCTGAATGGAGCCGGAGACCTCCTGGCTTGTTGTGAACAGTCAATGGTTAAAACTCTGAAAACACCTCAAGGCAAAGAACTTTAAGGGCAGGAGCCATTAAGGGGTTCCCTGATGCTGGAAAAGATTGAAGGCAAAAGAAGAGGGCGGCAGAGAATGTGATGGTTGGATGACATCACTGACTCAATGGACATGAATTTAAGCAAACTCTGGGAGATGGTGAAGGACTGCAAGGCCTGGCGTGCTGCCCTCCATGGGGTCGAAAAGAGCCAGACACGACTTGGGTAACAGCACACCACCACCTAAACATCTGTTATTCAGGCCCAGAGCCCCTGGGGGTACCAGGTACCAGGACCCAGAGGGTGGGAGCACTGGGAAGCAGGCAGGGCAGCTCCACCCATCCCCCTGGGGTGGGGGAGGGATGGGAGTGGGGAGGGGTCCAGGGCCCTGCGAGTGTTTGGGTTGGGGAGGGGGCAGGAGATAGACAGACGCCCCACTAACCCTGAAGGTAAGAGCCACTCAGACCTGAATTTGTAATTTTACCCTTTGTTCCCTAAAATTCTTTATTTTTAACCAAACACTATTGCTTTAAAAAAAATTTTCTCTCCTAGACGGTTAGGGTGAGGGGGTGGGAGGGAGGCTCAACAGGGAAGGGATGTTACGTATACATATAACTGGTTCACTTTGCAGTACAGCAGAAACTAACAGGACCTCATAAAGCACTTGTTGTTGTTCAGTTGCCCAGCCATGTCCAACTCTGAGACCCCATGGACTGCAGCACGCCAGGCCTCCCTGTCCCGCGCCATCTCCTGAAGCTTGCCCGAGCTCATGTCCCTTGCATCAGTGATGCCATCCACCATCTCGTCCTCTGACACCCTCTTCTTCTGCCCTCAATCTTTCCTAGCATCAGAGGCTTTTCCAATGAGTTGTCTGTTGACATAAGATGACCAAAATACTGGAGTTTCAGCCTCAGCATTAGTCCTTTCAACGATAAAACAACTATCCTCCAATTAAAAAAAAAAATCCCTCAAAGCCAAACAAGGGTTCTACCTCTCCGCCCTCACGCACCCCATTCTGAATCTCCTCATCTCTGTCTCCTCACTGAATCACCCACCCCAGCCATGACCATCCCTGGAAATTCTCAGGGAAGAGCTTTACCAAGATGTGGACCAGTCTCCTCCTCCCCCACTAAGTACAGCTGGCTAGCGGGGGCTCATTTCTCCCAGAAGAGGCTGCTGATTGGAAAAGACATGTCTTTGCACACAGATAATGGACTCTACCCACCGAAGGGCTGAAGAATACAGTGCCCTTGTTTTCCTAAAGCTGAGTGATGCCTTCCTGGCTGGGCGATGGCTATACTGGGAATAGAAAATTAGTTTTTATTGTTTAACCTTCATGGTTTAAATGAGGAAGTTTCTGCTACAGTTAAAGGTCCCCTCGAGTTTTCATAAAGTAGCCTTATGACAGCAATATTAGTCTTCATAAAAAGCTCGATTTTAAAATGTCTTGTGCTCAGGTACTTGTTACAGAGTTTCATCTAAGGGCTTAGCCGACTAACTGCAGTGGAGCATCTTGGACTAACTGTGCTATTAACTGCATCTCTGCTCTCTTTTGCCACTTTTGCTTTTTTGATTAATTAATTCATTATTTCTTCTGGCCATCCTGGGCCTTTGTTGCTGTGCTCAGACTTCTCTCCAGCTGCAGCGAGCAGGGACTACTCTTCATTGCGGTGCGAGGGCTTCTCACTGCAGAGGCTTGTCTTGTTGCAGAGCACAGGCTCTATTGCACACAGGCTCCAGGAGCCGTGTCTCCTGGGCTCTAGAGCACAGGTTCAACAGCTGTGGCGTGTGGCTTAGTTGCCCCATGGCATGCGGAATCTTCCAGGACCAGGGATCGAACCCGTGTCCCTTGCATCAGCAGGTGGCTTCTCAAGCACCAGACCCCCAGAGAAGTCCTCTTTTGCCACTTTTCAACATAATCATGCCACCTCACACTGGCAGAGTTTCTGACATCCACAAAGACTCATCTCCACTTCCCCCCCCCNCCCCGCCCACCCAGAAGGTTATTTGCATAGTCTCTCCCCACAGTATCCCTGACTGCTAGGAATGGAGCTCGAAGTGGGACAGAGGTACCAGGCCAGCCACTGTGGACCCGTGAGGCCAGGGAGGGAGGGGAGAGGTTGGCCGTGAGGGTTCTCCAGCCTCACAGTCCCTGTCATGTTCATGCCTTAAAGAACCACGCTTGGGAACGCCCTCTAGCCCTTAAGGAGACTCTTCCAGAGGCACTGATAATGTGGCCAGCTTCTGGCAATATTAAACCATCATCTGCTCGATGACATCAAGAGCAGGGCTGAGCACAGATCACACATAAATTCATTAAGCTGGTTCTTTAAACATTCCTTGAGCACCAACTGCGTACCTGCCACTGGGTAGAGAAACAAAACATCACAGAGTCTCTGCCCTTAGAAAGCTTGCATTTGGGTGTGTTAGGCCAGTACCAGGCCCCTGGCGTCAATGCTATGCTGGGGTGAATACAAGAAGCCCCAGGCATGCACCACAGGGGTTCCTACCCCAAAGGTGGGCAGGCAGGCATCACTGGGGGCTTCCCTGGTGGCTCAGGTGGTAAAGAATCTGCCTGTCAATGCAGGAGACCCAGGTTCGATTCCTGGATGGGGAAGATCCCCTGGAGAAGGAAATGGCAACCCATTCCAGTATTCTTGTCTGGAGAATCCCATAGACAGAGGAGCCTGGTGGGCTACAGTCCATGGAATCACAAAGAGTTGGCCACGACTGAGTGATGAACGCTTTCACCTTTTTGTGTGTGAAGAAATGGCTGAGCTAAATTTTGAAAGACAAATGAAAACTGTACACAAAGAGAGGCCTGGAATGGCACATACGGAACACGCACAAAGACCTATACTTTATCCATCCACCCAGCCGGCCACTCTGCAGAGCTCGCCGATGGCTGCAAGGGCGGGGTGTCCTGCAGGAGGCCAAGACGCTGTACATCCAGGACCAACATCCTCTCTGCCCTCACTGTGCTTACAGTCACAGCAAGGAGGTAGGAAGTGGCGGATGGGGACGGGCACAGCCAGGTTAGGGAACTTCTAACCCTTTACTGAGGTGGGGCCGCTGAGCACAGCCGAGGAGGGTGAGGAGATGGAGCCAGAGGATAATGAGGCTGGAGAGGGGGAGGTTGGAAGGAGGGTCCCAGAACACAGAAGACTTGGTGTTCCATCTTCAGCAGCTCAGACTTTATCCTGAGGACTCCAAGGGTCCATTGAAGGATTTTCGTAAGCAGGAAAGCCAGTGACATGTTCCAACTGGCGTCTGAGAAATCGCTGAGTTGTAGAGAGGGTGGGCTAGAGGCAGTGTGATAGGGCAGGGCGGCCGCCTGGCAGTGGTCCAGGTGAACTGTGCTGATGGGGATGGTGACGCCTGTACTGAGGGGCCAACGGTCGTGACACAGCGCGGAGAGAAGTGCTTGAAAGTTTAGGAAGGAGGTAGAACCCACAAGGTGAGGGTGAGGTAAGAAAGAGGGAGCCTGTAAGACCATCTTCTGGCTTCTGGTTTGGGGTGATGGAGATGACGGCTCTGTCCTTCACCACGAAAGGGTCGATCAGATGAGAAGCAGATATATGCGTGGAGGAGAAAAGGTTCTGAGTTCATCAAGTTTCTGATGAATATGAGTGCAGTGAAGTCGCTCAGTCGTGTCCGATTCTTTGCAACCCCATAGACTGTAGCCCACCAGGCTTCTCCGTCTATGGGATTTTCCAGGCAAGAATACTGGAGTCGGTTACCATTTCCTTCTCCAGGGGATCTTCCCGACCCAGGGATCGAACCCGGGTCTCCTGCATTGGAGGCAGGCACTTTAACCTCTGAGCTACCAGGGAAGCCCGATGAATACGCGCATTACGGTTTATAATTATCGTGATTATTTTTACTGCTGCTTCCGCTACAATACCACCACCATCACCACCTCCACCACCCAGCGCTCTCAAAGAGCTAAACCTGAGAACTGAGGGAGCACCCTAATGATAAGGAAGCTATGTGAGGATGGACCTCTCAGACCTTGAATCTTGAAAAGTTCAAGCAAATATTTGCTGCCTGGTCATCTCAGATACGGGCTTCCCAGGTAGTGCGGTGGTCAAGAGTCTACCTGCCGATGCAGAAGCCGCAGGAGACCTGGGTTTGATCCCTGGGTTGGGAAGATCACCGGAGGAGGTTATGAGAACCCTGAAAAATCCCGTGGACAGAGGAGCCTGGCGGGCTACAGTCCATGGGGTCACAAAGAGTCAGACAGGACTGAGCCAGACATAGAGTGTTCTGTGAAACTTCCAAGACCTGTCTTCTCCATACCTGACAGGCTGAACCCTGCTTCTCAAATATAGTCCTGTCATTCACCAGTGGCTTCCCTGTCCCCCAGTGGCTCTCACCTCTTCCTAAGACGCTTGGTGGTGGTTTAGTCACTAAGTCGTGCCCAACTCTTGAGACCCCACGAACTGCAGCCCGCCAGGCTCCTCTCCATGGGATTCTCCAGGCAAGAATACTGGAGCGGGTTGCCATGTCCTTCTCCATAAGAGGCTTAGAACACCTCTTTGGTCAGTATTTACCCTGAAGCCTTCCCGAAAACAGACCAGCCCTTCTAAGAAAGATTTCCCAAATCATAGAGTCTACTCCTGAACTACCAAATCAGAATCTTTGTAGCGCATCTGGGAGCCTTTCATTTCTGTTTTAAGCAAGCTCCCCAGGTGATTTTTAAGATCAAGTCAGGTTTGGGAAATGCTGCTCAAGGGCACATCATTCTCTCCAGCTCCGCAGGCTAGCCCTCTCCTAGGATGAGCCGCTCCTGGTGGGGCAATCCAAGCCTCCTTCACCAGGTCCCCTCCCACCGAGGACCCTCAGTCTTACTGACTTCTAGACTTGGCAGCCCAGGAGCCTGTGCCACGCAATGAGATGCTCCTCTTCTAGGCATGCCCTTGGTCTTCCGTTTCTTTTTTAATGTCAAGCCAGAATATCTTTTCTTCCACCCTGGAGTAGTTCTGGCATGAAGATGAGCCCAACTGCTACACCACCACTCACTGGCTATTTCCCTTTTGCAGACCCTCCTACCTTTTGCCCTGGGTCTCCCCGGTGACTGAGCCCATCACAGCTAATGGGTCGTTGTTGGACAAAAACCAGTAGATGGCTTGGTTTTGTAGGAAAATTCTGTGGGTCGTGCTTTGGCTTTCCCATAAAGGCAGCTTTTATAAATGCTAGATATGATTGGGGTTGATTGAATTGCAGTTCCCAAAACTGTTATGGCAGAGATGAAATCCCATTGGAAAACCACTACATGACTAACATCTTGACTTGGGAACGTCAGTGCCCCCAAACCCCAAGCTGCCTTGTGGGTTTACAAGAAACTTTCTTGGGACACATACTCTTATATACAAAGGCAAAGAGATAATGAATGGGGTTTAATTTTTCCCCTTGTTTTTGTCATGTGAATTTAACTAAAAAGCAAATGAAAAATAATGTCTATACAAAAACTGCAATGCTTATAATTTCATAAGTAGTTAGGATCTACTCAGTTTTACTTGCTTTTTTATGGACTTTAGTTTTAAAGTAGAAATATGTTTCCTGTAATAATTGACATTGGAATTCTAAGGAATCGGCTTTACAGATGGAAAAAACAACCACTCAGTCTGATGTACTTTCTGGTAAACCTACCAAAAACTGGGAAAGTGAGAATCAAAATTTATTCAAAGATCTCAGATGCATAAGATTAAACAAACCTTTGGAAGTTCCTCAGAAAGATGCATGCTGTTAAATCTACTTTCAAATTTCTCTCTCTTTTGGAATCTAAGTAATTCTAAAGTACTTTAACTTTTACAAAATAAAATCTTGATTGTTCCAATTTTTTATATACTTGAATATACATAGTACTCTTGCCTGGCCAGTCCCATGGACGGAGGAGCCTGGTAGGGTGCAGTCCATCCGGTCAGACACGACTGAGCGTCTTCCCTTTCACTTTTCACTTTCATGCATTGGAGAAGGAAATGGCAACCCACTCCAGTGTTCTTGCCTGGAGAATCCCAGGGATGGGGGAGCCTCGTGGGCTGCTGTCTCTGGGGTCGCACAGAGTTGGACACAACTGAAGCGACTTAGCAGCAGCAGCAGCAGCATATACATAGAGTTAACTCTTGTTCACATACTGAGCCCACTTTCCTGTCTATTAGGATTTAGTGAATATCGGAGACCAGTCATTGTCCTCTTAGAATACATCCTTTCCTCTTTGCAGCTAGTGACAGGCAACCCTCTTTTGTCCACCTTTGGTGCCAACAGCTGCTAAACCAGAAACGACAACGTGCAGCCCCCCTCGCATCCAAGTGTCTGCTTATGAGTAAGTTCCAGACAACAAGACACCAAGAAGACAACAAGACAACAAGAAATGATGATGTCTCAGCTTCCAAGTACCGCCTCGACCCTGTCTTTCTCCCTTTCCACTTTCTGGGAATGCCAAGGTATGGAGACGACAACTTGGATCCAGAGAAGAAAGCACCTGTTGAGGATGGAGGTGCTTTCCTGCCAGCCTTGAACTTGCACCTTTAGATTTCTGCACATAAGAGAAAAAACTTCTACCTTGTTTCTTCCACTGAGTGATGGGTCTCTGTTACAGCAGCACAGACCGTACTAAAGAACAGTGAACGTATGACCAAGGATCAAAAGACTGCAAATCTCTGGCTACATCATTCTCAGTATCAGGAGATAGTTTCACATTGTGAAACCTGAAGGAGATCAACTAATGTGCTGATTCCTGGGGAAGAAAATAAGGATTCCAGGTAAGAATCAATTGTTCAATGATTAGGACTCTGGTCTGACTCCCCATTTTTGGTAAATCTTTTGAGGCTCAGTGACCTACTGACTCCATGAAATGGTTAGGTAGGAATGTGCTAACAACATAATTTATTGGTAGTCATCACCATTGGCTTTTATATTCTGGGGTGAAATAGAGAGTTTTGTAAGAGCATGTAAGAAGCCAGAGCCATGTTTTCAGTTCCTATCATAGCCCTGCCTCCATATAGGTTACAAGCCATGAAGGGGCCAAAACCATGATTAAAGCAAGAAGTTCAGCTGAAGATAACCTTCAACAAAATATGATTGCATAGAGGCAAAAGGAGAAGAGGGTGGCAGAAGATGAGGCGGTTAGAGAGCATCATCAACTCAGTGGACATGTATCTGAGCACAATCTGGGGGATAGTGGAGGACAGGGAAGCCTGGTGCGCTGCAGGTCATGGGGTCACAAAGAGCTGGACTTAGCAATTGAACAACAGCAACAATAGAGGCCTTACTGCTTCAGGCTATAATAGTAACAATTACCAACTATACCACTGGTAAGACAACCAGTAAATGAAAATCAGGCTTATAGCTTTTGGAATGGCTTTATGAATTGATCAATGACCCATGTTTAATTTAAAAATTAGTTTATGGAATTTAAGAAGTCATCAGTCCTTTGTTTTTTTTCCTTCCATCTTGAGTCTAAGTCAGATGTGATATATTCAAATGTGAGCAAAAGGCTACAGCTCTTGTCCTGATGGAGCTGCCAGTTTTGTTCCAAGACCTCTAAACATTTCTGATTGTGCAGTTTCTTGAGAGAAGGAAAAAATTCAATGCTCCCAAATTTACATCTTTTTTACTTAAATATTAAAACATTGTTGAATATTAGACACATTATAAAATAGTCACAAAAATAGTCTAAAGCTAATATTAAAAAAATACATATACATGTAAGAGCTTCCCAGGTGGAGCTAATGGTAAAGAGCCCAACTACCAACGCAGGTAGACGTAAGAGATGCCAGTTCAGTTCCTGGGTGGGGAAGATCCCCTGGAGGAGGGCATGGCAACCCACTCCAGTATTCTTGCCTAGAGAATCCCATGGACAGAGGAGCCTGGCGAGCTACAGTCCACAGAGTACAAAGTGACAGGCAACCCTCTTTTGTCCACCTTTGGTGCCAACAGCTGCTAAACCAGAAACGACAACGTGTCCCAACACCACCGAAGCCACTTAGCATGCAGCATGCATACATGTAAGTCACCATCCTTCCTTCCCACGTCCTAGAGGGTCACCTTGAGTGCACTGAGCCCTTCACACTGGAGAACAAGGTGACTGATATGATTTGTATACGGATTCTCTGCCCCATATCACCCTTTCAGATACACTTCAAAATAAGTTTCCGGAAGTTTTTCACAAACAGGTACCCAACGTGAAATTAGCAAGCAAGCATAGAAACATCAGAGCTTCTCAGGTGGCGCTGGTGGTAAAGAAGTAGCCTGGCAATGGAGGAGATGTAACAGACATGGGTTCAATCCCTGGGTCAGGAAGTCCCCCTGGAAGAGGGCATGGCACCCCACTCCAGTATTCTTGCCTGGAGAATCCCACGGACAGAGGAGCCTGGGGGGCTACAGTCCATGGGGTCTCAGAGTCAGACACGACTGAGCAACTAACACTTAAACCGAACAGTAACATCAAGCAGAGTTACCTCCCGGGTCTCAGGATATATAAATAGTGTATACACTGAGCCTGGCCGGGAGGTCTGAGGGCCAAGCACCCCTGCTCAGGCCTGAGCGCCCACATCGCTCTTCTGCCCAGGAGAGGCCGGAGAGGCCACCAAAGCCGGAACAAGAACTGCTTTATAAATTGGACACCGTATTTGTGCTTGTGTTTTCTTTATTGTCATAGACTGTTATGACAGACTTCGTAAATTGTGGTTGGTTGAGCTGGATCACTAAGAGGCTTTCAGAGTTCTGTGCTAAAGGGGAAAAAAAGCCAAGAAAACCCAGCCACAAAGAAAAAAAGGGAGAAAAACAGCATTACTAGTCTGACCAAAGACGGGCTGGGTAAACACCAGTTTTTGCACACATAGAATGTGATACTGTGCTTATGTCTAGCATTTGTTACCACTGGATGGGGCGAGCTCTCAGTAATGACTACAGCCGCCAATGTCATTTTGTCTAACGGGTTCACCCAATATCTACATTAGAACTGAAACCAAGAGTCACACCTACCTATGCGTGCCTGCTGTTCTATTTTTAGCATCAGCCAGAGCAATGAGAAGTCTGATTATTCTGGCAAGATGTGCAGACTGTCACATTAACCAATAATCCTTATTAGAGGATAACACATTTGGCAAATCACTATTTGGCCAAGGTAACGTGGCTCAGCTGGTAAAGAATCTGCCTGCAATGCGGGGGACCTGGGTTCCATCCCTGGGTTGGGAAGATCCCCTGGAGAAGGGAAAGGCTACCCACTCCAGTATTCTGGCCTGGAGTAGGGCACAAAGAGTAGGGCACAACTGAGCAACTTCCACTTCACTTCAGGGGAATGGTAAATCCTTGGTTATTGGAGAAGTTATAGCAAAGTGCCTAGCAGAGCAGCACCCTTCATGAACACTGCTTGACTCTAATGATAAGATACGAACGGCACGTACCTTTTGCCTAAAGAGTCTCTTGTCGGGGAAAAAACGGCATCTTCTATTTTCAAACACACAATGGTATATTATGACAGCTTCTTATTCTTTAAAAAGGATTACTTGTGTGTAACATTGTTACCCATGAATAACATGTAAAATACTATAGCACAACAAAAATAAATGTGAAATTAATAAAAAGTTCTACTCATCCTGGGGGCTTCCCCGGTGGCTCAAATGGTAAAGAATCCTCCTGCAGTTCAGGAGACCTGGGTTAGAGCACTGAGTTGGGAAGATCCCCTGGAGGAGGGCATGGCAACCCACTCCAGTATTCTTGCCTGGAGAATCCCATGGACAGAGGAGCCTGGTGGGCTACAGCCCATGGGGTCGCAAACAGTTGAACGCCACTGAAGTGACTTAGCATGCATGCAAGCCACGAGGTAACACGATCACTTTTTAAAAATAGCAAACAAACTGTCCTAATCCCATTTTTTAATAACCTAAACTATATCCACTTATACAAAATAACATATTAAATTATATATATATATATATATATACACAATCATATTCACACACACGCAATGAGGTCTACTTTAAGGCGTTTGCTCTCTTTTATGGATTATGACTTTGCACAGTTCCATCTTTACATTATCCAATCCTATTTTAAATGTCTCTGTAGAGTTTTCTAGTTTTATTTTCATAAGCTTTGTATATTCCTTGTTAAATGAATTTTTAGGGCTTTTTAAAAATTATGAGTGAGATCTTTCATTCATGTTTTCTAATTATTGTTTGAAATGGGGACAGCTAGTGATTATTACCTATTACTTTTGTAAACTGATTTATTTTTCTTGTAGCCTCTCAGTTCCTTTGAATTTTCCCAAGTATACACGTACATCACATTCAAATTCTACCTTCTCTATATTTTATTTCATTCCTATATGTAATTGCATTTGCTAGCACATTCTGAACAATGTTAAATAACATGGGGACAGTGGATATCTTTGTTGTGTTCCTGATAGTGAGAGAAATGCCCCTATTTTTCATCATTAGTTAACTTTTAGTTTGAGCTATTTAGGATAACATCAAGAATCCAACTAGTTCTACTTTCTAATGGATTTTAAACATTAGAAATATGTGCAAAATTTTGTCACTCACTTCTCAGTATCTAGCAAATGATAATGTTTTTCTTCCTTGACCTGTTAAAATGAATCATCTTTGCATTCCATAAGTAAACATTAATGGTATCTGTTCTTAATATTACTTATTTTCTAAATTATCTTGGCTGATTTTGCATACTCATTTTCCCAGAAGAAACCCAAAGTATAATTTTTAAGGACCAGGGTACCAACGAAATTAAAAGTTTGTCTTCTTTCCATTGTAAGGAGGTTCAATATATATTGATCTAAATAGGAAATCAGGAAGCAATCATTTACATAACCAGAATTACCTTAATTAGGGGTTCAGTTTTGAACTAACACATTATCTCTAGTACATGTAATTGTTGTTTATAGATAGGTTATTCAGTATCTCAGAGGCAGGATTAAAAGCAGACTAACAAAAATGAAACATAGAACAAAATAATAAAAGTGAATTAGAATTTGTCTTTCTCTGTCTGACTTACTTCACTATATATATTCTCTAGGCCCATCCATCTTGCTACAAATGGCAGTATTTCATTTCTCTCTTAATATTATATCACTTATACATGGAGTCTAGAAAATAATACAAATAAATCTATAAACAAATAGAAATAAACTCACAGACAGAAAATAAATTTATAGTTACCAAAGGGATAAAAGAAAGGAGGAGCAAATTAGGAGTACTGGATTAACAGATACAAACTACTATACATAAAATAGCACAGGGAATTATATTGAACATCTTGTAATAATCTATAATGGGCTACAATGTGGGAAAAATAACTAAACCACATCACTGTATATCCAAAACTAACATCATATTCTAAATCAACAACAGCAAATTGAGTGTTAGATTTCACAGTGTACAGCTCAGTAAGTCCCCTTTTCCTAGTGTGGATCAGAATTTTTGAAGATAATTTTAAATCAAGGGTCTTACAAATATTGTCTTTCCTCCCCTAATATACTGTCCTTCACAACACAGCTTATAAATGTCTTAAGAACAGGTTCTCTATATTCTAAATTACTGCATTATTTAAATCAAGTGTAAGTCTTAAATAGACCTGGAAGTTTCCTAAGGATAATATGTACTTAACACATTTAGTGTTGCTAGTAATAAAAACATCACAGTGGTTTTCTGCAACCTGCTCAGTGTTTGCATTGTTTCAATGCAATTTTAGAAAAATGATCAAACGTACTCTATCTAAAGTTTAAAAATATGTCTTTGATGAAATTATCAACAATAACAATGAATTAGTAACAATGGTGGTAAAGTAATATACAAACATTGAATGAGTGCATACTCTATTTCCAGGACTGTGCTTAGGTCCTTTACATCTTTTATTCAAATCAACCACAATCCTATTACAGAGGGATTGTGAACTCTAGTTTTTAAAGATGAGGAAGCCAGAGTGAAGAAATATTAAGTACTTTCCCAAGATCACATTTATTCAAACATAAGTCTGACTACACATGCTATAATTTCACGTCTTACTTCACATGCTACAATTTCTCCCACAAATATACATGATTAAAAAGATAAGAGAGCGTGCTAATCACTTCAGTCGTGTTTGACACTTTGCAAGCTTATAGTCTGTAGCCCGCCAGGCTCCTCTGTCCGTGGGACTCTCCAGGCAAGAATGCTGGAGTGGGTTGCCATGCCCTCCTCCAGGGGAATCTTTCTGACCCAGGGATAGAACCCACATCTCTCACATCTCCTGCATTGGCAGGCGGGTTCTTTACCACTAGCACTGCTTGGAAAGACCTGAAAGTGAGCGTGAAGATGTTGGTTGCTCAGTCATGTCTGCCTCTTGTGACCCCACGGACTGTAGCCCTCCAGACTCCTCTGTCCATGAAGTCCTCCAGGCAAGAATACCAGACTAGGGAGCCATTTCCTTCTCCAGTGGATCTTCCCATCCCATTGATTGAACCATGTCTCCTGCATTGGCAGGCGGATTCTTTATCGCTATGCCACCTAACCTAAGCTGAGAGAAATACAGTATAGTAGTCATGCAATTTCCAATTGCTTCCAATAGTGAAAAATCAGAAGTTATTCATTTTTCTCGTTTTTAGTAGTTTAATTTTTTGCAAAAGCAGAAAAACAAAAATGCTATAGAACATTTAAAAATGAATTAGACTAACGGAATTACTGTTACTAAATAGCTCAAAAATTACAATAGAAGATCAAAAGATCAAATTTAAACCTACCTTTTAAAATAGGCATCTACTGCATAAGGCTAAGCACCTACACCCTAAATATAATGAAAATGCAATCTTTTTAAACAACATTCTTATAGATATTAGAATGATATATACTTCCTTGATTCTATGATATATATATTTTTATATTTCAGAATCTCTGAACTGGATGCAACTAGAATCTATAATGATTATGTTTAATTCTTTAGTCAATTTTTTTTCTCTCTTTGTGATGTATGAAATAATAACGTAAGTTGAAACTTCATGGTATCTTAAATTTGTTGAAATATAGCAAATACCAGCCTGAAGGGTTATACAAAACAGTTTTATCTCTCCCTACCTCTATATCCAATACATATCCTCTTTTTTAAAAATGCGATTACTACTTGTGAATTTTTTTAAAAAAACAACTCAAATTTCAACTTAGGTTTGAGATATTTGGGAAATTTAGAAGTTACTGTGAGATGATCAGAGACAGCCCAGGGAGCTACAAACTAGAGGTTGGGATGTCTGAGCAGACGCAAGAACCCATCAGATGTGTTATGTGAGGCAGCAATATGGACGCATGTGCACGGCCTGGAGTCAGGGGGCTCTACCCAGTTCTTGCTGGAGTCAGTAAGTAAAATAATGCCAAGGCTGCAGAATTCTCAAGGGACCGTATCCAGGAAAACAAAACAGACAGTTATTCCAGCGTTTCTCCACGGAGGCTGTCAGTGTAGAGAACTCATTTGTCTTCTGTGTCCCCATCCCCTACCTTTTCACTCAGCCCTCCTGGAAAATCAGAAAAGGACCAGAGAATTTCCTCTCCCCCAACATCAACTCCTGCTCTACTTCGCTTCTCCCCGCATGTCAGTTGACAACAGAGGACCAGCTAATACTTATTCTCCACAGAACCCTGGATCCACACACAGATGGGGATTAGGGGGTCTTCCCATCCCAAAACCCAACTGAAAGGAAGTAGCCAGTAGAGAATCCTTGAGCAGAGAGAATGTTTCTAAGGCAGGGATTTCAAACTAGCACACTGACTCACTGACTACCACAAACCATCCCTGTCCCTCTTTCCAGAGTGAATTTAAATGCCTCCTCCAAAACAAGAGAAAGAGAGAGAGAGAGAAAGGGAGAGAAAGAGAGAAAGGAAAGAATATTTGCATGAACACCGCTGGTCACTATAATTAACCACACGGTCACGCTGGATTCTTTGCAACCCCATGGACTGTAGCCCTCCAGGCTCCTCTGTCCATGGGATTCTCCGGGCAAGAATACTAGAGTGGGTTGCCATTCCCTTCTCCAGAGGATCTACCTGACCCAGGGATGGAATCCAGGTCTCCTGCATTATAGGCAGATTCTTTACCATCTGAGCCACCAGGGAAGCCCAATTAACCACTACCAACTGCAAAATGATTCTGCTAATCCCTCAAAAAAAATTCTCTTTAGCTCTCTTACAAATTATTAAAATAAAAAAGAACAAAGTCAACAGCACTTAGCCAATTTTAATTTTCAGCATTAGTAGAGTCAGTGAGGGCCCTTGACTTATCATCTCAATGTGGACTCACCTTCTGCACAGCTGCTTGAAAAGCCTGTTTAATTCTCTTACATGAATCAGGTATTAATTTTGAGTCTTGACTCTCCAGGGTTGTGTCTTGCAAATCCGTGTCTTCATGGAGCTTGAAAATTCTATTAATGCAGTGAGTATCATCTTCTGACATTCTGTTAGGATCCATCTGAGAAGGGAAGAAAGTGTGAGGACGTAAGATGGTTATCACTGATCACTCTGCTGTTGAGTCAAGTGTGACTAAGACAACAGAATTCATTCTTGGAAGAATGAATGCAGGTCCCCAACAACTAACAGTTAATACAATCACCCTCCAGTTGGTGCAAACATTGACTTCTAATTTGTTTTTATGAGTATCTGACTATCATCCACAACACACATGTACACATGTAATTCATGGGGAAATTATCAAAACTGTCTGACGTTATTCAAGTCCTCACTGAGGGGAAGGGCATCAATGAAATTACCGGTGTTCAGTACAGGAAGAGCAGGCCTTTTAAGTCCTAAAGAGCACACCAGGTGGGATTATGAAGCCCACTTGGACATTCAAAGCCTGAAACCTACATAAATCAGCTGAAATTAACATCATGTTCAGCTGCCATGTTCGCCTAGCCTTTTCCCTTAATCAATGTGTGTCTTAATCAGCCGAAAAAATCCATTTCCTAGCCCCAAAGAAAACCTGCAGCCAGAAGCAGTTTCCCTTTTTGTTGAACCTCTCACCAGTTTTCTTAGACGGGAGAGCTACATCTGTCAGAAGGTGAATGAAAACATGTTTGGTGATGCTTGGTATCAGCTGGGGTGAAGGGGGCTCATGAGCAACCTATACATATTCATGCTGAAGGAATGCTAAAATTATTGAAGTGCATGGGATAGTCCCACCCAAAATATCCCCACAGAGTTATCAGCTGGTTGCCTAGTTACAACAGGTACCAGCACAAGCATATCTTTGTGTATTACTCTTAAAATTGTCTGCCAGCTCCTCCTGGGGTTCTGACGAGTCTTTGTAGTGGTTTCAACTGCCAAGTAAAGAGGAGAGGTAATTAGCTATCTAATTGTTTTAATAATAGTGGATTAATTTATCATTCTCTTCTTTCAAAAACTTCAAGGTACTTCATGTGCATTTGCTTTTTAGGTACAGGCTAGATTTAAAAAAAAGGTGGTGGGGGAATTACGTAAGTCTGCCATAACCAAAGCACAGTCAGTTAATACCAGGTCTCTCAATCCCTGGTTTAATTATCTTTCTAAAAGTCAATGGAAGATGTGCAGATTTATTAACCAGCTGTTAGAAGTAAACTAAGTACCCTACCCATATCCAAAACTCTCAAAATGATAGCCTTTCAACAAATGTGCACCCACCAATGCAAATTTTATCATTCCACTCATAAATTAAAGGATTGGTAACGTCTATAATCAAGAAAGAGGTGTCACTCAGGACTCAAAACTACTTGCAACTCATATTTATCTTTTATGTCTTTAAGACAATGAGTACAAATCATAATATCTGAGATTTCATATAAGGCAAGCTTTCCATTCCACAGTTCTGTTAAAAAGCTCACTTACACCAGTAAGTTTCCCACAAAACCAGAGAGGCTTGGGCAACTGATATGAAGGGTCACTGGGTTTAGACCTCAAGAAAGAAGATTCCTGCGAAGGCCTTAGTTGGCTCACCACCAGAAAACCGCTGAGCTAAAGGGACAGTGTGGTATCAGTGGGGAAACGCCTGGGGACCCTAACATTGGTTAAGCTCCAACCCCGCTGACAAGCTGAACGCCATCAACAGAAACAGAGGTCCCCATGACTCTTGCTATGGGAAGTATAGTCCTGTCATCTTCAGGGGTACAAGCTCAGCCAGATTTTGTTAGAAATGCAGATGCCCAGGCCCCACCCTGGACAGTGCCTGTGAATCTGCATTCTAACTCGGATTCAAGGTGATTCTCATGCACGTTAAGGTTTGAGAAGAGATGCTTTCAAATACTAAAGGTACAAATATCAATTGTCTACTATTAAAATGTCTCCAATTTTCCTTGGACACCCACTTTTAAAGTTTTTTCACAAGTAATACCAGCCAGCACAAAAATACTGATATGGTCAATGATGGCTAAAGGTTTAATGAAGAGAAATATGATGCAAAGATTTTAGTTTCGTCTCTCTTAAAAAACAGCCCTGCCCATGTCCCACCCTGGGCCAATTTATTCAATATCCCTAAGAGTTGAGGTCAACTGAATCTCTCTCCCTGAGTCCATCTAATGTGTAAGTGAGAACCACTGTTTCCGAGGCTCATGTTAGGGCTTTTTTGTTGTTTAATCGTTAAGTCATATTTGACTCTCTGCAACCCCATGGACTGTAGCCCACCATCTACTGTCCATGGGATTCTCCAGGCAAGAATGCTGGAGTGGGTTGCCATTTTCTTCTCCAGCGGATCTTCCCAACCCAAGAATCAAACTGGTGTCTCCTGGATCGGCAGGTGGATTCTTTACCACTGAGTCATCTGGAAAGCACATTTAGAGCTAAACATATATAAATGTTACCAATTATTTTCCCAAATGAAAGTGTGACATCATTAAGTTTGATATTATACTCACTTATTTTGTTTACTTGAGGGTCATGCATTAGAAATTTATTTTATTGAATTAATTAGCAATGTTGTATTATTTTCTAATGTAGAGCAAAGTGATTCAGTTTTATATATATGTGTGTGTGTGTGTGTGTGTGTGTATCTGCTAATTAGCAGTTTGCATCTGCTAATCCCAAACTCCCAATCTGTCCCTCCTACACCTTCTGTCTTAAGTCTGTTCTCTACGTCTGAGTCTATTTCTGTTCCATAGATAAGTTCCTTTGTGTCCTATTTTAGGTTCCACATATAGGTGATACCATATGGTATTTGTCTTTATCTTATTTACTTCAGTTAGAATGATCCATTCATGTTGCTGTAATCGCCATCGTTTCATTCTTTTTATGGCTGAGTACTATTCCGTTATCTATGTGTACCCTATCTTAATCTAGTCATCTGTCAGCGGACATCTGCTTCCCTGTGTCAGCTGATGTGAACATGCCGCTGTGAACACAGTGGTGCAAATGTCTTAGGAACTTATTTTTCATCTACAACCAAATGTCTTTGATAGTCCGCTGCCCTTGCAATGCTCCGTGCCTGCAAATGGAGACCAGGAGAAAGGGCGGAGCAGAGGTGCAGTGGTGCAGGGCCAGCCACGTGCGTGCATGCTAAGTTGCTTCAGTCATGTCTGACTCTCTGCACCCCATGGACAGTGGTCCACTAGGCTCCCTTGTCCATAGCATTCTCCATGCAAGTATACTGGAGTGAGTTGCCATGCCCTTCTCCAGGGGGTCTTGCCCACCCAGGGATCTCCTGCACGGCCTGCAGATTCTTCACTGTCTGAGCCACCAGGGAAGCCCCAAATCACAGTAAACTGACTTACAAATGAATTCACTGTACCTAGAAATGACTGAAAATATTAAGTGAATCTTGAATATCTGATTTAAACTGGACTTCAAAAATACATTTATCAGATGGTGTGGTTCACATGAAAGTAACTCAGTCTGAAAGCTTCCTTGAAACTTCATCGCTTGTAGGGTTAAATGAGGCAGGATGCTTGTCATCTGTGCTACTTCGTTTTCTGTTTTTTCAAGCCGACAGCCCACACACCTCCACATCAGACTTTTGGTAGTGACGGCTCTCCTTCTTGGGTAAAGAACAGCCCAGGGAGGTTGGTATGCATGCTGGGGGTTTGGGGAAAGAGTTAAAAGGGAAGAGAGATTGAGTTTTCTGAAACACTTATCTTATAGCTAAGTTCTAAACTTGAACATGGTTATATGGATGTTGTGTGTATGTGTGTTTAAATACACATCAATATTTAAAGCAACTTTTTTGAAGGGATTTTTTTCTTTGTAAACCAAAGTATGAATACTATGTGATAAATATATAGCACAAACCACATGCTATTTTTTCTTTGGCAAGGTTGGTGGGGGAAAAGCCAATCTACACTGGATCTAGTACTTTCTTTTTTTTTTTTTTTTTCCTTAATCTAGGCACAAGCAATCTGCAAACATTCGGGAGGCAGATTCATTTTTAACTATTCAAACATGAGTTAAGAAAGGGAAACTTGTTTTAAGTCACTATAATTTTTTTTTTTTTTTACATTATTTGGGGATATTTTTCTAAGTGCATTTAAAACTAAATTGAACTGTTTTGTTTTTTTTTTTAACTTTTTTAATGGGGTATAGCCAATTAACAATGTTGTGATTCTTGAGGATTTTTAGGACTTCCCTCTCTCACTTTTAAACAAAAACAATAAAACTGGCTCCATTTTCTTTTCTTTTTTACTATAAACTGCAAACATGTTACCTGATATTAGATGATTTCATTCTAACTCAGATGCATTCAGGAATCCCAAGTAAGTAACTGAGTGGAAATCAAAAATCTATCTCTTATTTGGTACCAAGTTCTCATCCAAAGGAACTGATATAAGTGAAAATGTTCAACTGGTGTCAGGACAGACTGGGTCTATTCTCTCAGCTAGAACTTTCAAAGAAGGCTTCCAGCAAATGCAAAAGTGTAAAGAACTGTAGCCTGAACCTACAGGTACTGACCATGGGGTTTCAGCAGTTACCAGTGCATCTGGTTTCATTACAAGCATCCATGTTATTATTTTGAGACAAATTCCAAACGTTCTATATCATCTGTGACTTCTTCTGAATGTATCTCCTTTAGATATCATCCTCAGCAAAACCTAACCACATCTAGTGGGGTATTCCTATGAAAACATTGCTCCAAATATTACTTTTTACTGAAGAAGGCCACTTAAAAAAAAAATGCAGCCCAAAGCTGGGTTCAGCTAATGGCTAGAGCACATTTTGCATAAATTTTGGAGAATCCCAATCTTCATGACATCTAGGAAAACTGTACCCAGAAATTCGATGACATTAAATTCTCCAAATGAAATTTTTCTAGCCAGGCTTACTAACTTGCATGCGGACTTTGGAAAAAATTGTTGAAAGTTTTCACTGTTATCCATGTGACGTCAAGACTGCCAACCGATCATGAGAAGGCTAGACTTCTCAGCCCGCCAGACCATAATACTGGGACTCCCTACAAAGAAGTCAAACAGTTTCTTCAACAGCCCAGCAAGTCATTCTTCTTGAAATGGTCACATTTCCATGGTTCCTGTCAATGTAAGCTGTTCCTGGTCCCTACAATCCATTCATCCCCTAGCTCTTTCAGTGCTAAATACTCACTTCACAATTCCTGCTATGAAAATGCCATAATGCTAAAGTGTGAGAAGAGATAAAGGAGGGAGAAGTACTGGGCTTCCCTGGTGGCCTAGTGGTTAAGACACCACCCTTCCAATGCAGGGGAGTTGGGTTTGATCCCTGGTGCGGGAACTAAGAAGTCACAGGCCCTAGGACCAAGAAGTAAAAATTAATTAATTAATTAGTTAAATTTAAAAAGAGGGAACAACTGCAACTCTTTTCTCAGTGCTTCTCTCTTGTTTGACTAGGAATTTAAAGTCTTTTGTTATAGTCCCCATCATTACCTGGCATCATGCATGCAGTACAGTAGGTGGGCACTGTATGTTGACTAAATGATTCTTAACTTGTATTCCGCACCATTGAATAGTGCCATGTGCAGCGCAGGCACTCAGTATATAAGTATTAAATGGGGGAGGGGGCAGGACCATATACCAGATGAGAAAATGGATAAATCAGTCATTCTCGGCTGCAGCACAGTCCAATGAAAGAAACATGTTTCATCACTTTCATATAGATTTGTGTAATCTAAGAGACCCTGATGCTGGGAATGATTGAGGGCACGAGGAGAAGGGGGTGGTGACAGAGGATGAGATGGTTGGTTGGATGGCATCACCGACTCGATGGACATGAGTTTGAGCTAACTCCGGGAGGGAGACAGTGAAGGACAGGGAAGCCTGGCCTGCTGCAGTCCATGGGGTCGCAAAGAGTGGGACAGGACTGAGCGACTGAACATCGTTGCAAGTAAACTACTTGAAAGTTGTAGTTTTTGAAAAACTTTCACAATAGGAAAATATTTTTATTAATATATAAAGACAAATTTTCTAAAATACTGTGCATACTATGTCTACTTCTGTCTCAGTTCATAAACTAGTTTTACAAAATGCAAATTAGTGGATACTGAATACTTAGCAAAAAGTCTATGATGACAAGTTCAGGACTCTGGCACATGTCAAAAACCTGTACAACCCAGGCAATGCCATGTCTCATGCATCTAATTTGGTTTAGTAATCACCTTTGAATCTGGAGACCAATGAAGTCCAAACCCAACTCTCTTTTCCCATAAAAAAAAAAAAAATGCACAGTCAGCCCCCCACTTCCTTTGAGAAAGAGTTCACAGCACCAGACAAGAAGAATATTTGAATGAATCCAAGCAACTGCACAGCAATTTCCAAGAAAACACAAACCACCAGAAAGCATAATGTTACAAATTTACCCCTTCCTTTCTACTATCTCTCTCCAGTCCCTAGCCGGTTTCCCTATCTTTGAAAAGCTTGGTTATTTGCTAGATCGTCGCCAGGCTGTGCCAGGGTAGAGAACTTCACCACCTCCACACACGTCTCGCTTCCTTCCTCCGCCCACCTTCATGGGCAGGCACGTGGGCCCTTCTCTCTTCTTTCACCCCGAGCGAGAGGAGCCCGGCTTCTAAGACTAGGCGTCCCTGGTCGCGCTGTGTCTTTTGGTCCATCTGGTGCCTTGGGCATCGCCACCCGATGCTCCAGAGGCTGCGGGCGGCGCACGCACTGCGACCTTCGGCTCCGCGCTCACCCCGGCACCGTGCAAAGCAACCGGCCCCAGGACCCCACAATCTCCGGGGGATGGGTGGGAAGGGAAACGGTCGGTGACGCCTAACTGGAGACGCTCCATTTTGTTCTTTAAGTGAACATCAATAAGTTCATTCTTTGCTCCAAGGAGGATACAGAAGGGAAGAAAAGTGCGTAATCGTTTCCAAAAGAGGTGAGCGACCAATGCGGTCTCGCCGGGGGAAATTCAAACGCACCACGCCGGGCTAGCCCAGCCTCAGAGCATCAGCCGGCCCGGGCTGCGCGCGCGGGGACCGAGGTCAGCGCTCCGGGCCCCGCGCCCGGCTGCCCCGCAATCACACGCTCTCTTTTTTTTTTGAGTCGCTTTCCCCTCCGGAATATGCAAGATCCGGGGAAGCCCGGCTTGGGGGGACCAAACTCCACCGCCTGCCAAGTGCTGGCGGGTCGAGGTGGGCGCGCCCCACCCGCACGCCCCTGTGGGGCGAGCACTCACCTGCGCTCGGAAGTAGAGGAACAGGGCGACGCTGCACACGACCTGGCCCAGCCCCAGCCCCAGGAGGGCCACGAACGTGGAGCGGGAGGCGGCGGCGGCCGCGGGGGCTGCGGGCGGCGGCGGGGCGTGCAGCGGGCCCTCGTGCGGGGCGCCCGCGCCGCCCATCTCCTCGGAGCCGCGCAGGTACTTGGTGTAGTCTCGGCTGGCGCGGCGCATGGCGCTCGGCCCCCTGGCTCGGGCGCTCGCCTCCCTCCCGGGCTGGGCTGCCGCGCGCTCAAGTCCGAAGGCGGCGCGGAGCCGGCGCGCGGCCAGGCGGGCCTCGACGCGGGGCGCTCAGAACCGGGCGCTGCTCCGGGGGCGCGCGGACAAGCGGGGAGGGCTCCCGGCCGCCCCAACTCTTATAAACCGCCTCGGGAGGGCTGGCCCCGCGAGCCAACCCGCCCCGGGCGAAGCTGCCTCTTCCACTCCCACCCCGGGTTCCCCTTCCTTCCTTTCGCCCTCCCTCCCTGCCTCTCTCACTCAAAGGCCTCCTCCCTCCCCGTCGGGGCCCTCGGGGGTGGAGGCTGTGGGTTGGTCCAGCGGTTCCCAGACACCACTTGCCCGCCATCTGAAGCTCCAGGAGATGGGCTTTCTGAAAGTCCAAGAGCTGGGTAGGGGGAGAGGCGAGGCAATGCCTTGGTCAAGGATGAAGGTGACGTTACAGGCGTTCCGGAGTCAGTCCGCATCCCTGAGCCTCAGTTTCCCCTACAGGATTTAAAAAGTCGGACTTGGTGATGTCTGAAGGCCCTTCTTGTCTGTCTCACCTCCTCTTCCCTCCCACGAGCCCCCACCCCAATTTTTTTCTGCAGGAAACATCCTCGGGAATACTGAGGGTGCAGCCTCTAGCATACAGGTTCCAAATATAGATTCTGATTATGTATTTTGGCAAGCTTAGGAAACCAGAACCCTCTTCCCCAAACCCTGGTTTCTGCACCCTCAAAGTGGGTTTAAATGAGGCAGATTTTGAATGTGGCAGCAGGAAGCTTATAGAAACCAAGTCAGACTTAAAAAAGGCGGGGG
>SJYQ01005433.1:144333-216520 GCA_006410935.1 Redunca redunca
GGGGGGTGGGGGGGTGGGGGGAAGAAATGGTACAGAGAAAGGATCCAGTAAGGTCATATATAAGACCATAGATGTTAAGAGAGTTGGGTCATATGGCATTCCTGCCACTTGGCAGTTATTTTCTGTCCTAAAAATAAGAGTATACACTCGGAGGTGGGCCACCCAAGAGGGCCCATCCTGCTGCCAATCAGGAAAGGAGAATGCTACACAAAGCTGAGGTGGCCTTAAATGTTGGGTTTCCTTGCTAAGGAAAACTTTCTAGGGCTTTTCAAAAGTCTCTCTTCAGAATTGTACCCTTGGCGAGAAAATGAAAATATGAACATTGCTCACAGAATTTGATACTTTTTCAGTAGTAGAGAATGGAGGTGCTAGCCAATGAAAACACAGTTAAAGAAGTTCGGATGTTTTCGCTTTGTGTCGGTATGTTTTCAGTGTGTGTCCCCTTTTTGCATAGTTCTCGAAAGGATGCTTCCGAGAGGGGAGATTTTTCACAATGGCACATCTCTGAGTCACCAAAGTTTGTGTTCTCGGTTGAACACTTAGAACTCATCATGCTTTGAAGAAGAGCAACCAGGATGGGTAAAAAAGGACCCAAACAAATGAAATGATCTGTTCCGATTCAGATCAAACCCAGGGCTCTGTGACAACCTAGAGGGGTGGGATGGGGTGGGAGGTGGGAGGGAGGTTCAAGAGGGAGGGGACGTATGTATACCCATGGCTGATTCATGTTGATTTATGGCAGAGACCAACACAATATTGTAAAGTAATTGTCCTCCAATTAAAAATAAGTAAATTTTAAAAATTGCGTTTAGCATGTATACGTGTATGCATCTCAAGTTAGATGGGGGAAACAGGAGAACAGCTTTCAAACTCCAGTAGAGAAACAGCAAACATGGGTCTCTTTGCGAGATCCTGGGTTTCTTCCTACATTTTGCTTGTTCCCTTTGGGAAATCAGGGTTGTTTTCCCTCTCTTCCTCTTCATTATTTTTCTCCTTTGGGGAGACAATTCTATATTTCATCCTTTTTACAAATCTTTATTGAGTTCAAAGATTTTTTCAATGTATGATATTGACAATGTTGTGTTAGTTTTAGGTGTACAGCAAAATGATTCAGTTATACAAAAACATGTCTCTGTTCTTTTTCAAATTCTTTTCCCACTTAGGTTATTGTAGAATATCAAGCAGAGTTCTTTGCGCTGTACAGTGCAAATCCTTCTTAAAGCATCATGCTCCTGTCCAAGTTGCCACAGACCTGCAGTTTCCTGTTCTTGCCAGGGCCTCTTGGAGCGTCCTTAAACCCCACTGGCCCATCACTGAGTTCCACAGATTTTCTTATTATTGACCTATTTCATTATACAATATAAAAAACCTGCATTCACTAATATCACCACTGATTTTATCAGAAAAGGCTTTAGTATTGGGAAGCTGTTAAGTTCAGAGAGGCAAATAGGAGTTTTTTGAAATTCTAAGTTGTCCTTGAAAGCTTGCATTGCCTGGGCAAAAAATACTGCCAATTGCTTTTCTTAGATTGACAAGCTCACTTTGTTCCTTTATCAGACAATATCTGCCAGATACCCAAGTCTGAAAAGCATAATGTTTGCCATGAATTCATCCGGCAACTCGAACCAATCACTTGAGTGCTTTTTCTCATGACAGTCATACTTAGTTATGTAGCAGAAGTGCTTAGCAGTATACATCCCATTTTGTTCCATGTAATATAAAAAGGGTATGTATTCAAGTATTAAGACAGTATAATAATAGTTTTTACTCCATCAAGGATATTCTTAAGTGAAACTTAAGTAAAAAAAAAAAAAAAACAACTCTGAAGTGTGTAGCNCCATCAAGGATATTCTTAAGTGAAACTTAAGTAAAAAAAAAAAAAAAACAACTCTGAAGTGTGTAGCAGTGAAGAACACATGATTGCTAACCCACTTTCACATCAACTGTACTGATTTATGCTATGGCACCATCATCTTACCCATCAGTGCAAATGCCTACAGAGTAGAAAAGCAAATTATGATCTTAGTAATACTATAAAGATAGCTTAGATCTTGAGGAGCCCTTAAAAGTTCTCAGAGAGTTCAGAGGTCTGAGGACCACATTTAGAGAACCACTAATCTGTTGGATGGAGGCACACCTTGGCACTTTGTACACAGTACAGCCTAGTTCTGTTAGACATGGCAAACACTTGATCAAAGGTCTTGGAGACATTTTTTAAATGTGTAAGACAGAAAATAGAACTTGATGACTGAACATGGAAGGTGGCTTGCAGGAGTATTGGCTGGGGTAGCAGGGTGGATGTGCCCTAAACCCAGAATATAAAGAATATAAAAAGTTTTAGTGATGAAGTCAGACATTGTGACTCTCTTCTCTTTTTTTTTGTTGTAATATGCAGACCAGGGATTGAACCTGGGTCAAGGCAGTAAAAGTCCAGAATCCTAACCGCTGGGCCACCAGGGAACTCCCAAGTCATTGTGAATCTTAAAGAAAGAGAACACAAGAGAAAAATTAGGTGTTAGGTAGATTGGGGCAAAAGGAAATGGTGAGTTTTATTTTGGACGAGCTCTTCTTCTCCCCTGAGCATCCCTGCCTCTACTGATCTCAGGTCCAAGCTGTTTCAGTGGTTCTCTGAGGACCCATTGAAATCCCCTATCTGGGTCTGACCTCCCTAAAAATCTAACCTATCATTTCCATTACCCTTTATAAGCAATCTGTTCTCATCACGTTCCCTTGTGATAACAAATGAACTAATAAACTGTAACAAGTTAACATTGATTTGTGTCGAAAGGCGGTTGAATTAAGCTTTTATGTTTGCATTCAGTCGTGAAATTTACTGCTATATCCCTAAAGGAATGCATTTCTTTCTTTTTTTCAATTATTTGTTAATTTTTGGCTGCACTGGGTCTATTGTTGCTGTGCGTGGGCTTTCTCTAATTGCGAGGAGCGGCCCTACTCTCTACTTGCGGTGCACAGGCTTCTCATTGCAGCGGCTTCTCTTGGCAGAGCATGAGCTCTCGAGTGTGCAGCGTTCAGAAGTTGTGGCTGACTTGGCTTAGTTTTCTCTCGGCAGGTGGAATCTTCCCGGACCAGGGATCAAACCCGTGTCCCCTGCATCGGCAGGTGAATTCCCATCCTCTGCGCCACCAGGAAAGTCCAGGAGTGTATTTCTAATGGTAAATTATGAGACTCTAGGGAATCTTGAATGGTAAAGCGGAGGCGAAAAAAAATCTTGACCATGTACGGAGGAAGTATACCTGCCTGCAGCGTATACTACAGAGAAATTTTACCTCCAGCTCTTTAGAAAGCAAGTGTTTGATAGGGCTTTTTAAAACAAGTATTTATTGAAGTATAGTTGATTTATAACGTGTTAATTTCTTCTCTATAACAAAGTGACTGAGATCTATCTATCTGTTCTTTTTCATATTCTTTTCCATTAAGATTTCTCACAGGACACTGAATACATTTCCCTGTGCTGTGCAATGGGAACTTGTTGTTTGTGTTTGATAGGTTTTTAACTAATTAACATCATCTCAGACTTATTCTTAGGATGAAATCATCTTAAGTATCAGACTTCTTAACTAAAGTTTTGGGAAATATAGGGATTAATCAAAGGGATTGTAGCTGTTTCTGAAAACATAATCAAATGGGATTAATGCTAGTGAAGAATTTACTGTATTTATCTCCTAAATGTTTTCTGAATCTTTCCCCTCTTCAGTTTTGCTCAGAAAGTAATTATTATTTCTCCTTTCCTCCCCTTTGGAAATCCTATTTTCACTATATTGGGTCTCTCAGGTCAATCTCTCATGATCGCTTGTAATGATCTCATGATCATTTAACTTGTAATATTCTTTTGTTTTATTTTTACTTTTCATCATGAATATGTACTTTCATTTGATCGTCCAGGTCTTTGTTTTCATTTTTCAGCTGTTTCAATTCTATTCTTCAGGTCATCTGTTGGATTTTTAAATTCAGAATCAAATTTTATTTTAAGAAGTCTTTTCTCCCTCTCTGATTGATCTTTTGCAATACTTTCTTGTGTCTGTTTAAGAATTCTCCTTACAACCATTTTTACATTCATCTCTACTCTGCAAGGCAGTTCTTTGTTTACTTGGGCTGGCTCCTCTATCAAATTTCTGAGGCCCTTTCAGTGACATTTTGACCTGTGTGTATCGGTTACTGGAGGCGTCTTAGGCAATGGTGGGCACACACAGGAAGTGGGGATGAAAGGGCAGCCGTATAGCACAGGGAGCTCAACTCGGTGCTCTGTGCTGACCTGAAGGGCTGAAGGGCAGTTCAAGGGGGAGGGGATATCTGACTCCCTTTGTTGTACAGCAGAAACCAACACAACATTGGCAAGCAATTATAGTCCTTTTTTTTTTTTTTAAGGTGTTTTCTCACCAGGAGGCTGACTTAGGAAAGGCTGATGAGATTCAAGTAATTCCTAGTGTTTCAGGATGCACGGGTATCACCTGGCCAGAGTCTCTCAGTAAGCTATGGGATTATTTTTTCAAGATTTTATAGAATCTATTAATTCTTAGATCTACACATTGCCATAAGTAATTTCATCCAGAAATTAGCCCATGCTTTTCTGCTTCTCTACCGAGGCCTCAGGATGTGAAATTTCAGGTAAACCTCCTGCATATTATCTGTTTTCTTGGGAAAAGGGTGACAAAGGTATTTGCTGATGCTGCCATCTTCCCAAAATTATTGCTCCCTGCTATTTGTTTCTGAATCAGCCTTTCGTCATTTCTTGCCTCTCATACTAAACTGGCTTCCCTGCTGTCCCTTTGCCACCAACCTGCTGCTACTTAAGCCTGTTTCCAGAAGAATCTAATTATCATGTGCAGCTGCCTCTGTCATTCTCCCATCTGAAACTGGTCAGTGGCCTATGATCACTTCAGATAAAATCTGAGCTCTTTACAAACGCCTTCTTCATTTTTTCCCCACTTGTGCCTTTAGTCTCATCTTCCATCACTCTCTGCCTTGTACTTAAAGTTCTAGTTTTAGAACAAAAAGGATAAGTTATGATTTCCCTATACACTGTGCTATTTATTTCAAACCCCTGCATTTTTTGTTCATGCTGATAATTATTCACGCAACAAGCACTTACTGAACACCAGCGATGAGTCTGGCACTGTGGTGGGCATAGGAGGTATGATGTTGTCCTCATAGAGCTCACATTCTAAGACAGATGTCACAGTTGCATTGAAAGAACAGAAACCTAATAAATGCAAAAAGAAAAAAAAGTGCATTATCCCCCCTTCACTGCCTCCGTTGTTCCCCCTCCTCTGGCTAAATATTTATAATTCTCCCCTCAGTTTCTACAACTAATAAGTACATCGCATTGTCTTCTGACCACAGTCTGTCTCTGGCTGAAAGCCCTTTTTCAGATGGAGTCCTTTTATTGATTTAATTTTTTTAATGCTATTTTTTTAACTTTACTTTTAAAAGATATTTATTTATTTTTAATTGATTGATGATGGTTTTATAATATCAGTTTGATTTCTGTCATACATTAACATGAATTAACCATAGGTGTACATACGTCCTCTCCCTCTTGAGTCTCCCTCCCACCTCCCATTCATTCCCACCCCTCTAGGTTATTACAGGCTCCAGTGTGAGTTCCCTGAGTCATGCAGCAAATTCCCACTGGCTGTCTGGTTACATACAGTGGTGCAGATACATCCATGCTGCTCTCTCCATTTGTCTCACCCTTTCTCTCCTCTCCCCTGCCTTTGTCCATAAGTGTGTTCTCTATATCTGCGTGGATGGAGTCCATTTAATACCATCTTCAGATGGTCTCCTCTCTGATCACCCACCTGGGTACACAGGTGATGGCAAGAGCAGTAGAGAGAAGTGATGGGTTCCCGAGCCATTTAGGAAATGGAATGCACTGAATTTGGTGACTGGCTGGCTGTGGACAGTGAGAAATAGGGACCAAGTCAAAGATACCCAGAGGTTTCTGCCTCCTGCAAGTGAGTGGTGCCATGCATGTTGCTATTTTTCTCATTCTTCTTCTTCTTCTTTCCTCCTGCCCTCCCCATCATCCCTCCTGCCCTCCCCCTCCTCTTCTCTTTTTGATATTATTCCTGCGAGTGCTATGCAGCATCATTTATCAGCCAGGGAGACTGTCTGTCATCATCAGTCAGGACTGGAAGTAAGAGGACAGGCGTGAAGAAAAAGAGCTGTCCCAAAGCCTATGCCCTGTATTTAGAGGTGGTAATTAGGAATCTTGGAAGAATCGTTGTTTCAGGTTCTTATCTTCAAACATAAATTCTGTGCACGTGAAAAGAAACAGAAGCATTAGAACAAGAAAATCTGCCTTGTAGTACAGGATGGCCAACCGCAGTTAGAAATGATTGGTGAGAGCCGTGGAAGAGTTGGAAGAATGACTGAACAAGTGAGGATTGCACAGCAGAGTGGCTGCCGAGCCGCACAGCCAGTGAGCCTCGGGGGAGTGACGGCCGGGGTCAGTACTCCAGGGCTGAGGGCAAGACCATCATAGAAAGTTGGCTGTGTCGGTATGCCTTGCTTAATTAAGCTTAGACATTCTATGGAAATATTTCCATCAAGCTTGAATTTTTCATTCTGATGATGTGGGAGCTGTAAAAAGAAACCTTATTAACTTTTTATCTGGAAAATTCCTTCATTTTTCAATGAAGGAATTTCAATGAAATATTTTTGAGAAGAAAAATCATTGAGAAATGTGTAAGATCAGTATTAGTAGTAAGTCATCTGTTTGTTTGTTCATGTTAGTATGTCCAAACCTAATTTTAAGTTGTTGTAAGCATACCGTAGGACACAGAGTAGATGACTGCATAACCTCATTTAAAAAAAAAAACAAACCTTATTTTGTACAGAAGAATAGCCAATTAACAAACAATGTTGTCATAGTGTCAGGTGAACAGGGAAAGGATCAGCCATGCATACACCTGTATCCATTCTCCCCCAAACTCCCCTCGCATCCAGGCTGCCACATAACATTGAACAGATTTCCATGTGCTATACAGTAGGTCCTTGTTGACGCATAATCTCATTTTATTATTGACATTTGTATTTGCATTTGACATTTATTCTTCCTGTAACACTACTGTAATGAAATTGTGTGAGGCATCTATAAAACATATTAATAAGAATATGAACTTCTTTAATACTTTCAAAGAAAAAAAGTAACATTGCTAAGGGTGTTGTACTGAATTATACCAGCCATTTTGGACTAGGGGAAATTCACAGAACCAAATCCAATGCCTTGTAAAGCAATTGTCTATTCTCAGAATTTTCAAGCCCAAAATAGACAGAGGATTGTTGCAGAGTGGATTAATCATCAGCTAGGCAGATGATCTAGGTCATCTTTAAAGTTGTTTCCAGTCTTGAGATATAAATGTAAAATCTTACCTGGCCTTTCTAGATGTCATAGGCTGCAGTTGGCAAAATGTTTTGAAGTGATAAATATTCCATATGAATCTGTATTCCTTGTTCATTGTCTACACCAGTGCTGTCCAACAGAACATTCTACCATGATGAAATGTTCTTGATTTGTGTCATCCAATCTGGTAGCCACTAGGCAAGCATAGCTAGGGAGCATTTGAAGTGTGGCTAGTGCAACTGAGGAAATTAGTTTCCTCAGCCCTCATCAGCCACTGAGGTAGGTGGCTACCATATTGGAAAGTACAGATCTATATTCACTTTTCTTTAACACTGACTTAGAAATGCTTCTTAGTATTTTGCATTTAAAACATCTTTTCACAGAAACTCAGGATCACTATGACCCAATAACTCTAGAGCCAGCCCACGTGAGTAGAATTCTTGATGGAGTTGAGAAGAAAATTCAACTTGACTCCAGTTCCATATGCTAGCACGGTGCCTGACACAGGGTATCTGTCAAAAAACATCACGCAAATTTTCTTTGAATCCCTTGAGTCTCTGAATTCAAATATCTCATTCACTCCATCCCATACGTTTCTTTTAAAGAAAAGCACCAGTTTCTTATTTCATTTTTACTACACCAAAAGTCCAAGGATAATAAAAGTTCAAGAACTTCATGAACCAACTCAGCCCATGAACTCAGAGATTAGTCAACAGCTTAAACAAACAAGTCTGGCCAGCTGGTCCTTGCTCTCTTTTACCGCAGTCTGGGACAGGGACAAAAGGCATTTTAGGAAAGGATTTGTGTTCTTTTCACCTCGTCACCCAACCCCCTGGCTCAGAACCCATCACTTTTGCTCGAAAAACATTTGACTGATGATAAACAAGATGGCAGCTGGTCTTGGTGACCACTCCGGGCAACCCACCACGGCCCTCAGGAACGTCTCTCTCCAGGGGACCCTTGAACTTCTGTCACCCAGGGCCCCAGCCCAGTGAGATGCGGCGTGCCTTTCTGCTCCTCCCCACGAAGACCTGCAGCCACAGGCAGATGACTATCGCTACACGGGCTCTCACTTTCTTGTTGCTTAATGCCTAAGTGGGGCGGTTCTGCCACACCGAGAAGAGTTTAGACAAATAAACAGGATCAGGACACTCTATAATTAATGGGCTCCACCACACAGCCAAACTGCCCAGCTTCATAGTTTCAGACTATTTTGGATTCACCATAGAACTTTGCTTTTTCTGCAACTGCTCCATTTAGAAGGAGAGCAGGTCCCCAGTCTAGGCTGGGGTTGAGTGGGTGGTTCACGCAGTGCCCTGTTGTAAGAGTGAAGTTTTGCATGCAATGTACTTGCTGGTTGGTTTTCTCTGCCCCTCTCCCACTAGTATAAAGAGTGGAGAACCCCAGACCTATAGACTCTAAAGACTGAGAAATACTCCTCTGCCAGAGTCTACCACAGCCAGAAATGAACGGGCTTTGTTATGGCTCGAATTGTATATCCTCCCAAATTTATATTTTTTTGAGATTAGAGCAGTAATTTTATGCAATTTGGACAACTGTTATGTCTTGGGATAAATAAAAATGTTTTCATTAAAAAAATCAGTATTTCTAGGGCACTGTGCTTCTATTCTAGCAAATTTACAAGTTGTTGTCTAGTCGCTGAGTCGTGTCCCACTCTTTGCAACCCCGTAGACTGTAGTATACCAGACTTCCCTGTCGTTCACCACCTCTTGGAGTTTCTTCAAACTCATGTCCATCAAGTCGGTGATGCCATCCAACCATCTCATCCTCTGTTGCCCCCTTCTCCTCCTGCCCTCAATCTTTCCCAGAATCAGGGTATTTTCCAATGAGTCTCTTATATATAAAAGCACCTTACTTAGAATGGAAGAGAATGCCACAGAAACCAAATCAAAATTCATGTTTTTTGAAGCTCTAACCCCCAGTACTTCAAAATGTGCTCATATTTAGAGATCAGGTCTGAAGAGAGGTAATTAAGTTAAAATGAAATTATTAGGGTGGGCCCTAATCTGATGTAACTGGGGTCCTTATAAGATGAGCCAATTTGGATACAAATACATACAAAGGGCAGATGGTGTGAAGCCAAAGCCAGAGGCCTGAAACAGATCCTTCCCTCACTGCCCTCAGGAGGAACCAACCCGCCTGACACCTTGATCTCAGACTTCCAGCCTCTGTAACTGTGAGAAAATGAATTTCTATTGTTTAAGCCCCTAGTCCGTGGTACCTTGCTACGCAGCCCCAGTAAATGATCACAGACGTCTTCCAGCTTCATCTCTGTATAGGGCCATAGTCTTCTTGGGGGGTATATGACCTCTTTACCGCCGTCTTCCTTTTACTACCATGAACACACAGCCAGAAAAAACACAAAGGCACTCCTCTGCCCAAGATGGGAGCTGTTTTTCCTCCCCTGGAAACCTTTGCCCAAAATGTCACAAATCAGTTACAACAATTCATTTGCTTCTTCTCTCCCTTGGCTCCCTCTTTTCCCATTGCCTGGAATAAATTAGGAAGCATCTTCAGGATCCAGACTGTCCCCGGAGAGGCCAGGGAAGCTCTGAGGGGTCCCCAGCATCCAGGCCAATTCTCCCAAAGTTGGCTTTAGGAAAATGAAGACTGATACGGGCTGCTTCTGGTCCAAGTGGTATTTTGTCAGGATCCATGGGAATAAAATTCCTGCTCCATAACACACCCTCTTCCATGTCCTGCCTCCAAATAATCGAAATTATAAATGAAATGAATAATATTGCCTTTAACTTTATTCAGGAGATATGTATTTTCTTGCCCAAGTTTGTGATTCCATTTGTTATTTAGTGTTGCCATATTGGGCTTCCCTGGCGGTTCAGATAGTAGAGAATCTGCCTGCAGTGTGGGAGACCCCGGTTCCATCCCTGGGCCAGGAAGACCCCCTGGAGGAGGGAATGGCTACCCACTCCAGTATTCTTGCCTGGAGAATCCCATGGACAGAGGAGCTTGGTGGGTTACAGTCCACAGGGTCACAAAGAGAGCTGGCCATATTTTGAGAACCTCAAAGGCAACTGAAAACCTTAGGAGATTCTCTGGTCCTCTTCTGATGCCTACCTATCCTAGCCTGGGTCTATATCCCTGAGAAAGCTAGACCTCAGGGTTTGAGAGTAGAGGTCATAGCCAATTGCAAGGTAAAAAGAACCATTCAGCTTAAGCAGCTTCTGGCTTTGTTATCTAAAGCTGTCATCTAATCCATTAGCACCTTGCACTGCACAATGTATAGGAAGCCTTGGGAGAAGTAGATGAACTCAGCCCTCAAGGGTTCCACCATCTATCAGTTCAGTTCAGTTCAGTCGCTCGGTCACGTCCAACTCTTTGCAACCCCATGAATTGCAGCACGCCAGGCCTCCCTGTCCATCACCAACTCCTGGAGTTCACCCAAACTCATGTTCATCGAGTCAGTGACGCCATCCAGACTTCTCATCCTCTGTCGTCCCCTTCTCCTGACCGCAATCCCTCCCAGGATCAGAGTCTTTTCCAATGAGTCAACTCTTCTCATGAGGTGGCCAAAGTACTGGAGTTCCAGCTTTAGCATCATTCCTTCCAAAGAACACCCAGGACTGATCTCCTTTAGAATGGACTGGTTGGATCTCCTTGCAGTCCAAGGGACTCTCAAGAGTCTTCTCCAACACCACAGTTCAAAAGCATCAGTTCTTTGGCTAACAGGGGCTTATACTGAAAGGGGACTTGAATGTAGAAAAGTGCTAAACAATAGAGAACTTACCAACAGAGCTATGTCCTTGGGATAAATTTTCAAGCCATGTCAGTAGTAAAGCACTTGCCAGAAAAACTGTGGTCAAGAGAAAAAACATGATCATTGCCTGCTGCAATTTAACAGATATTTAGGACACAAGAGCTATCAGTGACCTAGACTGCCCACACCTCAGATTCACTAAGGGAGAAAAGCGGGCACCCTTTTTCCATAACTTTCAGGGGCAAGTAGCCACACATTTTACCCAAGGATCTCATGTCAAGTATTTAAAAGCATTTTCCATCAATATGTTCTCTGTGGTAGTTATCCCAATCCAGCACACTGTCATTTTAATACTTTTATTATAAATTTTTAATTTAAAAAGCTATATTCCCCATATGAAAAAATATATTAAAATATTAAGAAGAAAGTAATCACTCATCATATCTCACTGGTGAAATTCACATAAATAATTTGGCATGCGACTATCTGTATATTCATATCAATATGTTTATATTATTTAGATTGCATTGTATGTGCATATGTGTGTCTTGTTTTTTCTTGATATTATTTTAAGTATTCCTTTTCACAAATAAATACATGCATGCTTGATTGCTCAGTCACATCCAACTCTGCAACCCCATGGCCTGATTGTAAGCCACCAGGCTCCTCTGTCCATGGAATTTCCCAGGCAAGAATACTGGAATGTGTTGCCATTTCCTTCTCCAGTGGGCCTTCCTAATCCAGGGATTGAACCCATGTCTTCTGCGTCTCCTGTATTGGCAGGCAGATTCTTTACCACTGAGCCTCTTGCAAGTGAAAGTGTTAGTCTCTAAGTTGTGTCCCACTGTTTGAAACTCCATGAACTGTAGCCCACCAGGCTCCTCCGTCCAAGGAATTTTCCAAACAAGAATACTGGAATGGGTTGCCATTTCCTTCCCCAGGGGATCTTCCCAACCCAGGGATCAAACCCAGGTCTCCGGCATTTCAGGCTGATTCTTTACTATTTGAGCCACCAGGAAGCCCTTGGGATACTTGGGAAGCCAGAATAAATACTCTTCATAAATAAATATTACTATGATAAGTAAAAGTTGGACCCTATTTTTTTTGGCTGTCACGTTTAACATCCACAGCTATTTGGTGACACTAAAAATAAATCCTTAAGCTTTTGATTTTAAATTATAGATTATTTGTGCATCAAACAGACTCATCCTATCTCTAAAACCCACCTAATCCCTAAAGTCCTGGGGTTAGGGTCAGAGTAGGAAGAAGTAGTGTTCCAGAGATGGAATACGTGTTAAGTACATCATTTTTAAAAAAATTATGAATTGAGTAGTTTGTTCTTTAGGGACAGAAAATATCCATGGCCACAAAGAAGTGCTCTATCATCCACTTTAATGATTACAACCCCGTAATTTACATAGCCATTGCCCCTTGCTGGACTTTAAAATTGTTTCCAGCTATTGGCTCTCATATGTCATGATGTCATGACTTTACTGGGTATGGATCTTTTGCTGATTTCCATATTATATCTTTAGGCTATATTCCTAGAAGAACTCTTAGATGAAAAGATAAAATTTTAAGGCTCTTTAAACTATAATTTATACTCTTGCAGCCAACATCATTTTCAAAGAGCATGATCTTTCATAATCTTAAAGTGTGCCATTCAGTTTTCCCCCACCAGATCCAGTGACTTCAGTTTCTTTAAAGATTAATCCCCTCTCAAAGGAGTGATAAGATTCTAGACTCCCAAGGAATATATAGTCTATCTTAGACGCAGAAGCCTGCACACTTCAAGACTTTCAACTACGTTGGAAAGCCTTTGGAGTCCATTCTCCCAAGAAATCATGAGATGCTCTCAAGCATATTCTATCCCCAGCCCTTGGAAGGTTGCCACCCCCATTTCAACAATAAAAAAGATAAAACAGACACACTGACTATACTGACTAAATGAAAAATCTAGCATGATTATATATAAATGTACATATGAAGACAGCAGGACTGGATATTTTAAGTCTAGACTATATTGATTGGTGTGTTTGTGTCTATTCAGTTCAGTTCAGTTCAGTCACTCAGTCGTGTCCAACTCTTTGCAACCCCATGAACCGCAGCACGCCAGGCCTCTCTGTCCATCACCAACTCCCAGAGTTTACTCAAACTCATGTCCACTGAGTTGGTGATGCCATCCAACCGTCTCATCCTCTGTCATCCCCTTCTCCTCCTGCCTTCAATCTTTCCCAGCATCAGGGTCTTTTCAAATGAGTCAGTTTGTCACAGCAGATGGCCAAATTGTGTCTATTAGTAGACATTTATTCAACATGAATGGACCTAGAGATTGTCATACTGAGTGAAGTAAGTCAGACAGAGAGAAATATTGCATGATATTGCTATCAATATCACTTTTAAGTAGAATCTAAAAATAAATGATACAAATGAATTTGCAGAAAGAGACTCACAGACTTAGAGAAGAACTTATGTTTACCAGAGAGGAAGGGACAGTTAGAGAACTGGGGATTGATATGTACACACCTCTATATTTAAAGTGAATAACCAACAAGGACTTAGGGTATAGCACAGGGAAGTCGGCTCAATGTTATGTGACAACATAAATAGGAAAAGATTTTGAAAAAGAATAGATACATGTACATGTATAACTGAATCACTTTGCTGGACACCTGAAACTATCACCCCATTGTCAGTCAACTATATTCCAATGTGAAATTGAAAGTTAAAAAATAGACATTCATTTATTATTCAACAAGCATGCACGAAGAATCTGATATGTATCAGGCACATATGTGGTAGATGTTGGGATTGCAAATGGCAGAGAACATAGACACAGCCTCCACCTACGTGGATTTAGTTTCTGTGGCTGAGGGAGTTTGTGTAAGAGGCGCCAAGAAGTCAGATGGGGAAGCCTTCCTGCTCAGCTGGGAGAGCCGTGGATGACACAGAGCAGCCTGGCCTTTCAGCTGCCAGCCTGACCAGCCCGACTCGCAAGCCCTCCCACATCCTCAGAAGAGGAGTCACTGTGAGTTTAACTTCTCTGTGTTCAACATGCTGTTGAGGAGAGGCAATACAGAGAGCAAAGAGGCAATGGCTGGGATTTAATCAAAACCCCAGTCTGGAAAAGAGGAGAGCTGGCCCTCCCAGACCCTCCCCAGGCCCTGCATTCAATCCTTCTGTGAAGGTGGAAGGTAAACAGGAAAACTCACCACCCCCCAGACTATGGCCTGCTATCTGCGGGGCCAGAGTGGCAGGTTTCCTAGGCAAACAGAGCCTCCTCTGTGTGTGTCTAGGGCAGGTTTTATTTGCAGAGCCACTGACAAAACCCTGGGGCTCTGCTGAGAGCCCAGACCGTCACGGACCCCAGATACACACTCAGTGTGTGTCCGTCAAGGGTGTCTTCTGTCTCTTGCTTTGCTGGTTCGTCTGTCTGTCTGTTTTCTCTCCAAATCTTTAGCAATTCAATAATAAACACCAGAAACCTAACTCCACTCAAAACATTCACAAAGGCACTGCAACCATACTTAATGGCACTGGAGCGAAGGAAGTGGGGCTGGGGGAAGCAGGGTGTTGGTGGGTGTTCCCAGTTCCTACGGTCACGGTCGTGGCCACAGCCCTGAAACACACAGTGTCGGGTTCTCAGCTAGCCCCCTCGGCGGCAAGAGCTGGGGGTTTCTGACCTCCTTTGGGGTTACGGATGCTGGTCTCCGTCTGCGTAAGCGAGTGGTCAGAGTCCTTAATTGCAAAGGGGAAGTGGTCAGAAAACACACTCTGTCCTGGTGAGATTGATAACTTGTAAGATGCCTTGGAAGCACGCCAGGAAGTAACAATGAGGTTGTATGTGAAACTAAATATACATGCATCGCTTGCATGTTTGCTTACAATTTCCAACATATTCTGGAAAGGAAAAAAGAAAAGCAGAAGGAAAGGAGTTTGAGATGGCATCCATAACAGAAGCCAGTAATATTCTCTGCTGCTTCCTGTCTCTGGTGAAGGGAACATTCTGAAATCATAACAGTGCCCATTAAACCCAACACTGACTGTGTTCTGGCTACTAGTCAGTGTACTTTCTCTTTATTGACTCAGTTAATAGGCCGTCATACTTTCCTTTAAAACAGTCCTCTGCCTCCATTTTACAGATAATGAAACTGAGGCCCAGAAAGTCAGAGATCCCTAAGATTTAGTTAGTGCTACCACCAGGATTTGTTCCCATGCAATTAACAATTATACCCAGCTGCCGCTGAGAGCTTCCTAGGTGGTGCAGGTGGTGAAGGATCTGCCTGCCAAAGCAGAAGACACAGGAGACGTAGGTTCGATCCCTGGGTCGAGAAGATCCCCTGGAGGAGGGCACGGCAACCCACTTTGGTATTCTTGCCTGGAGAATCCCTATGGACAGAGGAGCCTGGTGCACTATAGTCAATGGGGTCACCAAGAGTCAGACACAACTGAGCAACTGAACACACACAAGCACCACTGAGAACTGAATACTTGCTGTCAAGTTCAAAAGCAACATATTGCAGGAAAAAGAGACTTAAGTTTTTGGTCATGCTGCTCATGAAATTGTTGCAATTGTAACTGGTGTGATTTTGAACTGGACAGTCAGCCTCAATGAGGCCTGTGAGCTGGGAAACAGATTTATGTTGTGCTCTCTTCACATTTCTTAAGAAGAAAGCAGCTTAGAGAAATGACACAGACTTTGACCATATGCAGCTTCCACTCTGACACTGCATGTCCTTTCTGTTTGAGGCCACCACGTTACCTGAGTTGTCATTTTGTCACCTGACCTAAATGGAAGGAATTGTTGGGTGCATTGTACTACCAACTCCTGGAGTTCGAAGTAGTTAAGTCTAGGAACAAAATAAAATGTTGTGAGTTGGTAGACAATGAACTTGAGACCGCAAAGCATACTTAGTGATCACAGGCCCATACTTTGTCTTCCAGGAAAAACACGAGAAAGAGTTCCTCTGCCCTTATGAGCTGGCTCTGTTTAAAATGAAAGCCAAGGGCAAGACTCCAGGGTTTTGCTTTTTGTTCCTGAAGGTTGGTGAAGTTTTTGGAGCTGGTTTACAAGTCTTATGGAGATAACCTAGGAGACTACAGTGAATCCAGCAAAAACTAATTGAGAACCTACTGTGTAAAGACGTCCTTTCTAGGTATTGTGGACACAGAAAAGAAAACCAACAAAGTCTGTCTCCCCTAAGATTTCATGGGATTACAGACTCATAATTATCCCCATTTGAAGACAGACTGGGAAATAGGCCTGGGACTTTGAATTAGAGGGGAAATAATTCTGTTTGAAGGGATAGAAGAAATGTCTTTGGCAACTGTGAGGTTTGAACTGGACTTTGCAAGTCATGAGCAGAGTGTCAACAGATGAACAAAGAAAAAGAAGGAAATTTCAGATCAAGGAGGTACCTGGATTGAGAGCCCAGGTGTGAGAGTCTGCATGGAGAGGCCTGGATGAAGGGGGTGGGCCAGCGTGACTGTGGGCCCAGATGTGTCTCTGTGTGTGTACACACACCTGCATATGCCTACACGTGGGGAGGAAAGGGGTTAGTGCTCTAATGAGGTCTGGAAACATAGGCCAGGGTAATGCCTGTATGAGCTGGAAGATTAGCGATTTTATTCCACACAGCCTGGCAGTAGTAGATGGTCATCTGGGTTTCATCCAGCTGAATGACCCGATCAGAACTTTGAGATTTGATATATCTTCAGGCAGTGTCCCTGAGTTGCAGACCCTAGCTATCAGACTCAGGAGATGACTTGGACAAGAGTGTCCCTGAAGACTGTTTCTGGGTCCACTGTCAGACTGTAGGACAGACGGATGGGATCAGTTTGGCTCTCATTTTTCCCTGGGGAGTAATAATGTAACCAGTATTTCACCAGTAGTATGGCATGGCAGGTCAATAATGGCTGTGTGACTTTAAAAGTTTTACAGGAACCACCAGCCTCTCACCGATGGGCTCATCCGTTTTTGCAGAGCATGAAGCCCAGGGAAGAGAGTCCACTGTTCCCAGTAGAGGCTGTAGGGAGTGGTGTTAAGGGGAGCCCAGGACTCGGGAATGGAAATGCAAGTGTGAGCTATAGACCCCATTCTCTGGGCCATCTTTGGCAAATTGCATTACCTCCATTAGCTTGGTTTGACTAGTTTGCTAGGGCTGCCATAACAAAGTACCATGAATGTGGCTTAACAACAGAAATTTATTGTTTCATGGTTTGAGGGGCTGAAACTCTGGAATCAAGATGTCTGCAGGGTTGGTTCCTTCTGAGGGTTGTGAGGGAAGGGTCTACTTCAGGCCTCTCTCCTTGGCTTGTAGATGGCTGTCTTCAAGTTGGGGCTCTCCCTTCATGCCTGTCTCTGAGTCCAGATTTCCTTCTCATGAGGACACCAGTTTATTGGACTAGGCATCACCCTTAGAGGTCCCATTTTAACTTGATTCCCTCTTTCCAGATGACACAGTTGGTCAAGAATCTGCCTGCAATGCAGGAGACATGGGTTTCATCCCTGGGTTGGGAAAATCCCCTGGAGAAGGAAATGGCAACCCACTCCATTATTCTTGCTTGGGAAATCCAACAGACAGAAGAACCTGGCAGGCTACAGCCCATGGGGTTGAAAAGTTGCACATGCACGCACTATTGTGTTCAGTTCAGTTGAGTCGCTCAGTCGTATCTGACTCTGCGACCCCGTAGACTGCAGCACACCAGGCTTCCCTGCCTGTCACCAACTCCCAGAGCTTGCTCAAACTCATGTCCATCAAATCAGTGACGCCATCCAGCCATCTCATCCTCTGTTGTCCCTTTCTCCTCCCGCCTTCAATCTTTCCCATTATCAGGGTCTTTTCCAATGAGTCAGTTCTTCACATCAGGTGGCCAAAGTATTGGAGTTTCAGCTTCAGCATCAGTCATTTCAATGAACACCGAGGACTGATCTCCTCTAGAATGGACTGGTTAGATCTCCTTGCAGTCCAAGGGAGTCTCAAGAGTCTTCTCCAACACCACAGTTCAAAAGCATTAATTCTTCGATGCTCAGCTTTCTTTATAGTCCAACTCTCACATCCATACATGACAACTGGAAAAACTATAGCATTGACCAGAGGGACCTTTGTTGACAAAGTAATGTCTCTGCTTTTCAGTATGCTGTCTATGTTGGTCATAACTTTCCTTCCAAGGAGTGTCTTTTAATTTCATGGCTGCGATCACCATCTGCAGTGATTTTGGAGCCCAGAAAAATAAAGTCAGCCACTGTTTCCACTGTTTCCCCATCTATTTGCCATGAAGTGATGGGACCGGATGCCATGATCTTAGTTTTCTGAATGTTGAGTTTTAAGTCAGCTTTTTCACTCTCCACTTTCACTTTCATCAAGAGGCTCTTTGGGTCTTCTTCACTTTCTGCCATAAAGGTGGTGTCATCTGCATATCTGAGGTTATTGATATTTCTCCCAGCAATCTTTATTCCAGCTTGTGCTTCATACAGCCAAGCATTTCTCATGATGTACTCTGCATAGAAGTTAAATAAGCAGGGTGACAATATACAGCCTTGACGTACTCCTTTTCCTATTTGGAACCAGTCTGTTGTTCCATGTCCAGTTCTAACTGTTGCTTCCTGATCTGCATACAGATTTCTCAAGAGGCAGGTCAGGTGGTCTGGTATTCTCATCTCTTTCATAATTTTCCAGTTTATTGTGATCCACACAGTCAAAGGCTTTGGCGTAGTCTATAGAGCAGAAGTAGATATTTTTCTGAACTCTCTTGCTTTTTTGATGATCTAGCAGATGTTGGCCATTTGATCCCTGGTTCCTCTGCCTTTTGTAAATCCAGCTTGAACATCTGGAAGTTCACGGTTCACATACTTTTGAAGCCTGGCTTGGAGAATTTTGAGCATTACTTTCCTAGCGTGTGAGATGAGTGCAATTGTGTGGCACTTTGAATATTTTTTAGCTTTACCTTTCTTTGGGGTTGGAATTTGGGATTGGAATGCATGCTCTGTACTGCACCTCTTTAAAGACTGTCTGTAAATATGGTCATACCATGGGTTTGGACTTCAACATATGAATTTTGAAGGGATACAAATCGATACACAACATTCAGTTTCTTTCTTTGTGAGATGTCCCTTATAGTATCACCTACCTCTTATATGTGTTACAAGAAATAAGTCACCAGAACTTATTAATTTCCTTTCAGCAGTGCTTGGCACATAGTAAGTACTTAGAAAATCATAGCTAGTGTTGCACATATTAACAAAGGAATATAGAATGTTCTCTAACCCTTCCCATCTGTCTTGATTACTCTTGCCTTGCTTTCAAAGAATCATTAAAATTGTATCACAGTTCACTCTGAAGATGGTCACAGTGGCTCCTAAGTCACCTTTCGCAGCTTTGAATGAGTATAATCTTCACTGAGCAAAGATTGGTGTTATAAAATGAAAAAAGGATGAGGTGACACATTTAGATTTTTCTCTTGGAAAGTATAAACCTCCCAATACTTTTTCCATGCAACACAGTCTGATCGATGAGCTTGTACAACCGAGGCCAATTGGAGTCACAGTGCTGTGGCCCAGGCTGTCTCAGCGTCCCCCTGCTGGATGGAGAGCAGACACAGCCCTGGGAAATAGACTGTGTTCAGCTGCCAGTGCCGAGTCAGCAGCAAGCGTGCAAGGATGGTTATTTGTGGGAGGCACCAAAGAGTGGCTATTATTTTAAAAGAGATTCTCAGAGAAAGAATGTTGGATTTAAAATAAATAAATGGGTCATAGAAGCTGAATAAAACTGTAATGTAAGTCAAACGCTGAGCATTAGACAGTGTCCATCCACTGCCCGTGAAAACAGCTCTCAGAAGTTCTGTGCTTTCAGTTCTTTCAGGATTCACATGACAATAATTGTAGTAAAAAAAAAAAAGAAAGCTTCTTAAAGAAAAACACACGTAGTCGATAACGCCTACCTTATAATTTTTGAAATGTAGCTTGGGTTGGTCATGGCATATCACTGGCTCTAATGGTATAAGCCGAACATGCATGTTGTCAATTTTTTCCACGCTTTAACATCTCCAACATTGATACATATCTTAAAATTGATATTTTAAGAAAACATGTGTCATAGTTCAATTGACAACATTTCCTGCTCTTTCTTTCTGTGCTGTGCTTAGTTGCTCAGTAGTGTCTGACTCTTTGTGACCCCTGGACTGTAGCCCACCAGGCTCCTCTGTCCATGGGGCTTCTTCACGTAAGAATACTGAGTGGGTTGCCGTGCCCTCCTCCAGAGGACCTGCCCAACCCAGGGATCGAATCCAGGTCTCCCGTATTGCAGGCAGATTCTTTACCATCTGATCCACCAGGGAAGCCCAAGAATACTGGAGTGGGTAGCCTATCCCTTCTCCAGGGGATCTGCCCTCAGGAATCGAATCAGGGTCTCCTGCACTGCAGGTAAATTCTTTACCAGCTGAGCTACCAGGGAAGCCCTGTTTTTTCTTAGTGATACAGAAATACTGCTCAGCTAAAAATTAAGGGAAGCAGATTCAAAGAAATATGGTAGTGATTGAAAAGTTATTTGGATTTCCTTTGGGAATAGAAACATGACTTGCTTCAGACTTGCTTCATCCTCTTTATATCTCCTTGTGTTTCTTCCTCCAGACCTACATGTGTGTGCCTAGTTGCTCAGTCCTGTCCGACCCTTTGTGACCCCATGGACTGTAGCCCACAGGCTCCTCTGTCCATGGGATTCTCCAGGCAAGAATAACGGAGTGGGTAGCCATTATCCAGGAGATCTTCCAAACTCAGGAATCAAACCCTGGTCTCCTGCACTGCAGGCAGATTCTTTACCATCTGAGTCACCAGGGAAACCTTCTAGACCCATGCTGCTGCTGCTGCTAAGTCACTTCAGTCGTGTCCGACTCTATGCGACCCCATAGACGGCAGCCCACCAGGCTCCCCCGTCCCTGGGACTCTCCAGGCAAGAACACTGGAGTGGGCCCATACTATGGGGTAAATAATAACATTCTCAAGGTGCAAATGTTAAAAAATGGACTCAGAGAGATTAATGATCTAAATGATGTCACCTTGCAAATTCACAATGAGTGATTCAGACTCAAAAATAGTGTAATAACTACTGCCAGGTCGTGCAATAAAAAATGTGAGATCTTAAAAGAATAGCCATGGAGTTTCTTGTGTGAGGGGGAGTCTGTATCTTCAGTGTCATGACATAGACTGGGAATTGGAACAGAGAAGGAAGCTGAAGCAATGTAAGTGACAGAAATAAGAAGCTTATGTGGCAGAGACCATCAGCAAGACTGAGTAGGCAGAAAGTACAGCCCTCACCATTGTTATTATGCAAATATCCTGTTCCCAGCTAGATACCTAACTTCATGTCCACACTTGAGCTCCACAATGGAACTATACGTTTACAATTCTTTATATCCTGGGCATCCAGTTAGTTGTTTCCTTCTTTTTTTTTTTCAAACACCTTCCTTCTCTTTTTTCCCATTAAACTATAGTTGATGCTTTTGAACTGTGGTGTTGGAGAAGACTCTTGAGAGTCCCTTGGACTGCAAGGAATTCCAACCAGTCTATTCTGAAGGAGATCAGTCCTGGTGTTCATTTAAAGGATTGATGTTGAAGCTGAAGCTCCAATACTTTGGCCACCTCATGCGAAGAGTTGACTCACTGGAAAAGACCCTGATGCTGGGAGGGATTGAGGGCACGAGGAGAAGGGGACGACAGAGGATGAGATGGCTGGGTGGCATCACCGACTCGATGGACATGAGTTGGTGATGGATAGGGAGGCCTGGCGTGCTGCGATTCATGGTGTCACAAAGAGTTGGACACGACTGAGCGACTGAACTGAACTGATAGTTGATTTTCAATGTTGTGTTCATTTTAGGTGCACAGGAGTGTGATTCGGTTACACACACGCATGCACACACACATATATCTATTTCAGACTCTTTTTCCTTATAGGTTAGTGTAAGATATCGAGTGTAGTTCTGTGTGTTATGTAGTAAGTCCTTGCTGTTTATATATAGTAGTGAGTATAACTGCAAACTTCTAATTTAGCTTCCCACCTTCCCCTTTGGTGACCATCAGTTCATTTTTTACGTATGAGTCTATTTCTATTTTGTGAATAAGCTCCTTTGTATCGTTAGATTCCACATGAAAGTGATATCCTATCATATCTGTCTGTCTCACCTCCTTTCTCTTCTTAAGTAATTTTATTTCTTTTTGGCTGTGCTGGGTCTTTGGTGCTGCACATGGGCTCTCAGGTTATCGTGAGTGGGGGCTCCTCTTCCTTGGAGTACGGGGGCTTCTCAACGAGGCGGGTTCTTTTGTTGTGGAACACAGGCTCTAAGGCATGTGGGCTTCAGCAGTCATGGCACGTGGGCTCCAGAGCACAGGCTCAATAGTTGTGGCACACGGCCGTTGGTGGCACACGGCTGTTGGTGGTCCGTGGCATGTGAGATCTTCTTGGACCTGGGATCAGACCTGTGTCTCCTGCAATGCCAGGTGGATTCTTCACTAAGTGACCAGGAAAGCCCCTCACCTCCTTTCTTAAGAAACACCTTACAACATATTCCTGTTATGATGTCTACCATATGCTGGGGAAAAGGAAAACAAAAGGTGGATAAACTTTCATCCCCAAACTTCCGGAAAATCCTTCCAGCACAACGAGGGCCTCTGATGTCATGCAAAGGCAAAAAGAGAATTTTAACTTGTTCACACAAGTTGAGAAATGACCACTCCTGTAATCATAGCTGCCTCTTTAATGCAAATAACTCTTGACTCTTCATAAATCTAAGTAACCTTGTGGTACATGAGACTAGACTAAACTTTTCAGTAGCACAGTTTTTGTCCCTGTCTCACGACACAAATAATTTTAGACAGACATGAACCTACTTAAGATCAACCAGGAAACAAGCATATTTTAAAACAGAAAAAGAATTAAATAGATTCACCACATGACCCAAGGGAATCTACACTTTGTGTTTTTCCTTCTCAGGCTATTAAAAAAAAAAAATGGAAATACTAACCGTCATATAAGAAGGCATCTTAAAGACATTCTCAGGAAAATATAACAGTAGAAGAAATATTTTTAAAGAAAATAAAGCTTACACAAATATAAGCTTATTTGTTGTCATTTTCCCTCTTTCTCCACATTTTCTCCTTCCCTACTTCCTGTAAACACCGGAAACTTCCCACCCATCTCCCTGTTGTGTTACAGACACAGAAGATTGACGGATATTTGCTGGAAACATTAACTCTGCTAGGCTCTAGGGATATGATGTTGAAGAAAACAGACAGTCGCTGCAATTATGGAGCTTAAACCAATTACCAGGACAGCAGCCCAATTCTCCCCTCTAGCTCTTCTGTGAATTTTCTCAGTGAGCATTTCTCCTGGAGTTTGTAAAGCAAACGTGACTGTGGCCCCAGGTGTTTACAGTAGAAAACCTAGTAAGACAGAATTTCCAACTGAGGTGAACAAGTCTCCTGTCTCTGCCTGGGGCCTTGAGTTTTCTCTTAGGATCCCGCCAGTACCATTGCAATGCAATAACGGACGTGAGAAGTGCCTCCTCCTTGTCGAGACCTGTAACAATCCCCATTGATATCCCTGCCTTATGATTACTAGATATCCAGCACTGTCTTGTTAAGACTGAAAGAGATCACAGCCTCATTTCAACAGCCTGAGACCGAGGAAAGATGAAAGGGAAGCAAGGAAAGCTTGCCTCGAGTGGAGGAAATAGGTTTAAGTTAAACATGAGGTGTGATGTCCTGACTCAGTAGCAACCTATTGAATGATGCACATGCTTAGTGACAAGTTCACATCCTGGAAATTCCATGTACTGTCTTCAGACATGTGATTTGCGATGAAGGAGAAGGACGAGGATAAGCAGTCTATTATTTTATATGTCATTACAGACTTGGGATAGAACCACAAACCAGAAACAGAGGAGCCAGACAAGTTCACGACCCATCACAATACTGTTATCAGTCATTAACATTAACTATGCTTTCTCTTGCCTACTGTCAAAAGCCCGGCTAAAGCAGAGCTCGCCTGACCACTGCGATGAGTCCTTTTTCTGCCTGTCTCTGATTTTTAAGAAAACATTTTTATTATCAGCTGCATAGGCTACAGGCTTGGGCAGCACTATGGCTGAGACATGACTGGAAGGCTCAGGATTCCTTTTGCTTTGAACAAAAGACTGGGGGGCGCCTTGGAGGGGATGCCCAAAGAGAGCTTGAGTGGCATCTTTTCAGCACCTTAATATTCCTTCAAAAAACTTAGCCCACAAAAAGGGCAGAGAGTTGATGGTAGGTTCTAGAAGTTGGTCAAAACATAACTAAGAGAAAAAACAGACGTAGTATTCTAGAGAGCTCAGTGTGGGAGGTAGAGACTGGAGCTCAGTAGACCCATATGGACTTGTGTCCACAAAAAGTGAAGGGAGATGCAAAGAAGGGAAGACGGTGAGAGGGAGGCAGGAAGGAAGTCAGTCAGCACTAGTTTCCTACATCTTACAGCTCAGAGGAGGGATAGGATTAACGAGGTTATAGCCCTCTAGTGTAAAGTCACAACTGTGGCAACTGCTACAGAGCAGCGTTCCATACCGAGGACATTTGGCAGAAGGAGCCTGATTCCTTCTGAGCATCCACAGAGGCTTCTCCAAGGAAGGGATGCTTGAGCTGATAGAGAAACGCTGCCTGTGAATCAGGAGGCTACACTGAGCGAGAGGGTCTCAGGCAGAAGAGCAGGGTGTGCAAAGGCCCTGTGGTTGAATGAATCATGATCCATCTGAACAGTGAAAGAGCAGGGCTGTTGAAGCCCAGATGACGATGGAGTGAGGCGTCTGCAGAGCATCCTGACCACGTGGACCCAAGTCAAATGGCAAAGGCCTTGGTCTTCACCCTAAGGAAGCTAAGGAGTTGGGAAGGCCCACAGGGTTTTAAGCACAGGACAGGGATTTTTTTTTTTTTTTTTAATCACCATGGCTTCAGGGTGGACAGATTTTTGGAGAGTGAAGGGAATACAGAAAACCAGTTAGGATGGAAGCTATAGCAGCTGTGCAGGCTGAACGAGACTGCATTTTAGACTAAGGTAGTGGAGATGGAGAGGAGGTGAGGACGGAAGGGCAGGAGGAGAGAAAGAGACAAGAGCAAGAGAAAAAAAGAGAGGGAGAATGAAGAGAAAGAATTTGATATCATATATTAATGCATGTAAGTAGAATCTAGAAAAATGGTCCAGATGAACTTAGATTCTAGAGCAGGAATAGAGATGCAGGCCTAGAGAACAGGCGTGTAGACACAGGGGGAAAGGGCAGGATGGGATGAACTTGGGAGATGAGGTTCAACGTGAATATACCGCCATGTGTAAAGCAGATAGCTAGTGGGAAGACGCTGCGCAGCACAGGGAGCTCAGCTCTGTGCGCTGTGCTCACCTAGAGGCGTGGGCTGGGGAGCGTGAAGGGAGCTCCAAGAGGGAGGGGGTGTATGTTTACACATAGCTGATTCATGTTGTTGTACAGCAGAGATTTACGCAACGTTGTAAAGCCATTAAACTCCAGTTTTCTAAAAAAGAATCTTATACTTAAAATATGTATATATATATACCATGGCGGCTCAGAGGGAGATTTCAGACTGGTTCAGTGGCAACCAGTGTTCTCAGCTGGCAGCCACTGATGCCCTCCAATGAACATGGGGCAGTATCTAGCGATATGTAGGGTTATTTCACCTGAAATTGGGGATGCAACTGGCATCTATTGGGTAGAGTTCTGAAGCATTGCTAAATATCCTACAATGCACAGAACAATAGTACAACAAAAGTTTACTCAACCCCGAATTTGAATAATACCAAAATCTAGAAGGAAAGCTATGACCAACCTAGACAGCATATTCAAAAGCAGAGACATTACTTTGCCAACAAAGGTCCGTCTAGTCAAGGCTACGGTTTCTCCAGTGGACATGTATGGATGTGAGAGTTGGACTATAAAGAAAACTGAGCACCGAAGAATTGATGCTTTTGAACTGTGGTGTTGGAGAAGACTCTTGAGAGTCCCTTGGACTTCAAGGAGATCCAACCAGTCCATCCTAAAGGAGATCAGTCCTGGGTGTTCATTGGAAGGACTGATGCTGAAGCTGAAACTCCAGTACTTTGGTCACATGATGCGAAGAGCTGACTCATTTGAAAAGACCCTGATGCTAGGAAAGATTGAGGGCAGGAGGAGAAGGGGATGACAGAGGATTGAGATGGTTGGATGGCATCACCAACTCAATGGAGATGAGTTTGAGTAGACTCCAGGAGTTGGTGATGGACAGGGAGGCCTGGCATGCTGCAGTTGGCGAGTTCGTGAAGAGATGGACACAACTGAGCAATTGAACCGAACTGAAATGAACTGAACTGAACTGAAAATTTAGAAAGTCTCGTCTAGATTCGCCTTGTCCCTTCTCAGTCCCACTGAAGGTAGACTGTCCCCACCTTCACATCACCCTGAGGATAACTGAGTCATGGGAAGAGCATTGTCCATCAGAGAGCAGCGGGAAGGACCACTCAGGGGCCGTGCAGCGTCCAACGAGCTCCCAGTTGGCTCAAAGGAAGCTCCTTGTTGCGGGTGAGGGCGAGCTGCACCATCCTCCCATCTTCCCCTCCCTCCCTCTCTTCCCTTCTCCTCCCCTTCCTGGCTGCAGGCATCTGTCCTGAAGTCTGTGAGAGCTAGGGAGACTCGTCCTGCCCTTGGCTTCCAAACACGCATCTCTCTTTAGCTTCTGCCCAGTGTGTATAGACTCGTTTCTGCTGCCCCCATGGGCAGCCCAAGAATGACTGTATCTTCAGGCTTGGGGAGCATTCAGGAGATAAGCTAAGGGATTTTTGAAGTGCAGAAATACAGGAGAAACTTACTAATCAGTCCTTTGCATAATTATCCCAATGTATTATTTTGAATCAATGGTTCACCTTTCATATTATTTCTAATCAAACAAGAGTTACTCTTTCTTCGTGGACCCCATGGCACTTGGTGATACCCTACACATCCCCCTAGAATCAGGTTGAGGACCAGACCCCCATCCTTTTACACTTTTCCCTTTTGCTCCTACTTCACCTCTCCCTTACCAACATTCACCTTCTCCCAGTGGCTTCCAGACAAGTTACCTCCCAGTCAGCTCTAGGGTTAGTCAAGGCTTCGCAAAAAAAGTTAACTTCTCCAAAAAGTTAACTCTTAAGCACCTTTAGGGTAAGGGTGACTTGAGTCACTGTCCCAAGGCAGTAAACCTTCCTTAATATTTCTCTACCCCTTGTTCCTCTTCTGCAGACTTTCTCATTCTCATAGAGAAGGTTACCTGCTTTACTTGTTTTGAGATAAGATTCACCACCTCAGCTTCTTAGAGAATAGGAGATCCATGATCTCACAAGGCAGACCAGAAACTGGAGGAGAGAGCAGGCAAGCGGGCAAGAGTGGGTAAGGATAAGTGACTGTCAAAACACCAACCATAAACAAGAAATATGGTCACTATGTTCCATCAGTGAATACCAATTTTCTACATTTTCATGCTGAGGAAGCATCATCGCCGTAATAATGGTCTGCATTGTAGAAACCAGAAGCATTCGATATTTTGTCACATCACAGGTTCATTTCTTTTCCAAAGTCCACCTTGCCCTTACATTATCATTGTTCTGCCATTTCTGAAAGTGTGTGATATTACCTTTGTAAGAACAATGACGCCTCTGGAAGATTTATTGATGAGTCTTCCGCATGATAAACTAAAAATGAAAAGGACTTGGATTTGGTGCTGATTGATTTTTCTGCCTTAATGTAATGGGTAGAAGATTGACTTTCCTCTAAGAAATTTGAGAGAAATATTTGTTTCTTTTCCACTCTTAAGGAGACAGTGATTCATGTTTACCTTGCTGTTATGATTATGACAAATAGGTGAATTACACCGACGTTCACAGCAGATGCACAAAGCAATAGGAAGACTTTTTATTTATAGATGATTTCCAAATATTAACCCAGACTAAAATAAATGTGTGTGGTATGTGTCTATAGCTAAAGTCATTTCTACATAGTCCATGCATAGCTTCAGAGGAGAAGGAAATAAATCCACTTATGGACTAGCCCAGGCCCATCTCAAGAATAGGCTGCCACCTGTATGAAGTGATTTCAAAGTCCCTGGGAAGGACCTCCATACCCTCTACTTGCTCTCCAACAGTACTTAGCAATGTTCACAATTCCTCACTTTTTAAATCTGAGCCCTTGTTAAAATGCAAATGTTAGTGAGGAAGCAGAGACATATAGCCATTACACACATCAATAATTGTATTGGTTGGGGTTCTTTAGAGAAATAGAACCAATAGGAGGGGTGTGTGTGTGTGTGTGTGTGTGTGTGTGTGTGTGTGTGTAGAGAGAGAGATTTATTTTAGGGAATTGACTCATGTAATTGTGGAGGTTGACAGGTCTAAAATTTACAGAACAGGCCAGCAGTCTGGGAACTCCAGCAGGAGTCAATGTTGTCATCTTGAGTCCAAAAGCAATCTGGAGGCAGAATTCCTTCCTTCTTAAGAAGATCTCAGTCTTTTCTCTTGAGGCCTTTGACTGATTGGATGAGACCCACCCCCACTACAGACAGTAATCTGCTTCTACTCAGAGTCTACTGATTTAATGTTAATCATATTTTAAAAAGGCTTCCCAGGTGGTTCAGTGGTAAAAACCTGCCTGCAATGCAGGAGACATGAGTTCCATTGCTGGGTTGGCAAGATCCCCTGGAGAAGGAAATGGCAACCCACTCCAGTATTCTTGCCTGGAGAATGCCATGGACAGAGGAGCCTGGGGGGCTACAGTCCATGGGGTCACAAAGAATCAGACACAAATGAGAGACTGAGCGTGCACACACATTCACAGCAACATCTAGACTAGTGTTTGATGGACAGCTGGGCACTGTATCTTAGCCAAACTGACATAAAATTAACTATTACTAGCTTGGATTAGTCCATCACATTTATATGTCAGTTTCCTGAGGGGCCAGTACTTGGAGAAGGCTAGTAGAAGAGAAGAGAAAAAAGAACGACAGGACGGGAATACCTGACAATAGGGGGTATAAGTCAAACACTGCAGAGGGGAGCCCAAGGCCAGGGTGATGACGGTGGGAACACAGGGTATGGGATTTGGCTGAGGGGAAGGAGAAGGCAGGCATCGGAAGGAAAGTTTTCCCAGAAGATGGAGGATGACTATGGAAATAATCTCAGACAGAATTAACCTAGAACTTTAGAAAGCTCATCTGTAGAGGCCCTTGGGCCACTCCTGAACTAGCACTTTGTGGTACTTGGAAACAGTGGCAGACTTTTTTTTGGCGGGGAGCGGGGGGTGGTGCTCCAAAATCACCGCAGATGGTGACTGCAGCCATGAAATAAAAAGACGCTTACTCTTTGCAAGAAAAGTTATGACCAGCCTAGAAGCATATTAAAAACCAGAGACATTACTTTGCCAACAAAGGTCTGTCTAGTCAAGGCTATGGTTTTTCCAGTGGTCATGTATGGATGTGAGAGTTGGACTATAAAGAAAGCTGAGAGCCAAAGAATTGATGCTTTTGAACTGTGGTGTTGGAGAAGACTCTTGAGAGTCCCTTGGACTGCAAGGAGATCCAACTAGTCCATCCTAAAGGAGATCAGACATGGGTTCATTGGAAGGACTGATGTTGAAGCTGAAACTCCAATACTTTGGCCACCTGATGCAAAGAACTGACTCATTTGAAAAGACCCTGATGCTGGGAAAGATTGAAGGTGGGAAGAGAAGGGGACCACAGAGGATGAGATGGATGGATGGCATCACCAACTCAATGGACATGAGTCTGGGTGGACTCTGGGAGCTGGTGATGAACAGGGAAGCCTGGCGTGCTGCAGTCCATGGGGTCGCAAAGAGTCGGACATGACTGAGGGACTGAACTGAACTGAACTGAGTCTCTATTTAGTATTAGTATGAGAAATAGCAAGAAGAGGAAGACATTGATTGGTGTTCACCATGAGCAAGTTCTATCCTAGTTTCTTTATTTGTTAATTCATTTAATCTTGTAATGAAATGAAAATGGCCCTATTGTTGTTCTCATTTTACAAATAGGAAAATAGACCTAGAGCGGCTAAGCCACTTGCCCAGAGGCACACAGGTGGCAGTCAGCAGAGCTGGGATTTGAACCCGTGCAGTCTATGAGGGTAGGACACGACTTAGCCACTGAGCACGCACAACCCATCATCAGACCTGGGCTCATTCTGTTGTCTCCAAAACCACACTTGAAGATGTTGTTCAGTAAGTGGCTTTGTGTTCTCTGTGTTAGAACATATACATACACAATATGTTCCTTTTAGTACCAGGAAATGATTGTATCTCCCAAGGAACTGGTTTACTTAGATGCATCAGATAAACTAGCCCGTTTGGCTTTCTCCTTCTTCGTAGTGTGTAATTCTCTTTTTCCATTTCAGTAGACTCCGTTTATGAATACTCATTTTTCAGATTATGCCAAGCCCTGTTTGTCAGTAAGAAAGATAGAAATCCTAAACAATTTGTAACATTTTATACATGCTTTTGTTGCTTAAAATAATCCAATAACTATGGACAGTGAGAAATTTCATATTTCTGAATTCTTATTATCCCAGAAAATGAAGCGATTTCTCTGACAGAAATAGCTGAGGCTCAAACACACACCAATATTTCAAGAAATCACATTCCAAGGTTAAGTGGGTGTAGATAGGAATAGTCTGCTGGAAATTTCAGGCTTCAGAAGGACCAGACCATTCTCACCTCCGATATGCAGAGGAGCCAAACTTCCCATATCCAACCTCTAGGGGTCCAGTTAAGAGAACACTAAATAGCACAGAAGATTCTTGAAGAAAAATGATGCAGAAAGGTAGAACCTTACACTTCTAAGGCCCAGAACAATTCCAGAAGGGGAATAAAGGAAGATAAAAATCTGCAGCTGGCTACAGGGTCCTAGCAAAGCAACACGTCTACTTGTTGGAGTTGGTCCCTGGTTTTGCTTCAGATCATGCTTCTGTTTCTGCTGCCTCTCCAGCCCAGATTTCTCTCCGTGACCAAGGCTGGTCTATGCTGTCCACGCCTTGGACAGTAGAACGCAGCCTCCAATGTCTATAGAGCCCAGCCTCCACATCCTGTGGGGGGCCTCCATCTCACATCAAGCCTTCACTTCACTTTCACTTCTAACTCCTGCTTCCAGTGGTTGCCAACATCCTGCCTCCTCTCTGCTCCAGCCCACAGTGCCTCAACCTACTGACACCACAGCTAAAACACTGCCTTGAGCCCACTCCTTCACGTGGAATGGCAGTGCCCACACTGTCTGCGATATGGGGCAGAAGACCAAGAACACAAGCCAGGTGTATCACCTGATCCTGCATGGTCAGCGCTTTCAGGACCATCAGACCAAGGTGGCATAGCCCCAGGTCCAGAAAAGTCTCAGCTTCCTTTCTACAAGTGCCCGAGTCAGATGCAATAGGACATGGCACGCTCAGCTCATTTCCTGGCACAGGCAGAAGTGTTCATGGAGCAAGGCATCTTTTTCCTCCATACGGAGTGAGCCTTCCTATGAGTCAGCTAACTGGGCAGGGTTGCCAGTGGGTTACATCCTCAAATGCTCTGAACCAGCAACTGCAGGAAAAACCAGGTCAGAAACACTAAGGCCAAGGTTATGAGACAATCTGGAAAGTCCAGAAGACTTCATTGAGGTATACCTCACAAACCACACACACATCCTCAGCAAGAAAAATCCAGTCACGTGGTGATAATTGCAATAGCCTGAAAGATACTTGGGACACAGTAGTCTTAGAAGCTTCCAGTGACCACTGGTAATCAATGGTCTCATGGCTGGTTGACAGTCTCTTCCAGGCTTCAATCAATTTCCTTTTCCTTCATAGTCCTTGGGATCCAGTGTCCAGGAGTCTCACCATGTGCTTGGACATCCTATGGTCTCAACTCCAAGTTTGAATGCTGAGCCATCCTTCAGGACTACTGGGCCCACCTACACCAGAGCTGTCCATTTGAAAGCATCTTTCAGACCATCTCTAAGAAGTGTTCTGCCCATCCTCCTCATTATCATGCTATCAGCCTAGTCCTAGGTTAACCCATGCTGTCTCCCTGTGCTCTCATCCAGAGAGCATGACCTTTAGGTACTTGAGGAAAAAAATGTATAGTAATTACACTTATATGGGCTTCCCTGGTGTCTTCGACGGTAAAGAGTCTTCCTGCAATGCAGGAAACCAGGGTTTGATCCCTGGGTCAGGGAGATCCCTAGAGAAGGGAATGGCTACCCACTCCAGTATTCTTGCCTGGAGAATTCCATGGACAGGGGTGCCTGGTGGGCTACAGTCCTTTGTAGCCCTTTGCCACAGGGTTACAAAGAATGTGACATGACTGAGAGACTTTCACCATCATCAGTGGCATTTATATGGTGTCTGAGCCACCCTGGCTAAAAGCTGTGCATGGATAGAGAATTTTCCAAATGAGACAGACTGTGGAATTCTGTATCAACAAATGATCCATCCCACTGCAAACAATAGAAGACCCAACACCAACTAGCTTAAACAAAAATGGGATTTACTGACCTGCATAACAGAGGTATCCAATGATAGAGCCTGACGGCTCCAGGTTCAGCAGGATTCAGGGCCCAGACAATGTCATTAGGATTTGGTTTTTCTTTTTCCTGCAGTTTCACAATTCTGTCTTCTTCTATGTTGACTTTAGATACAGGGTACAAATGGTATTAAAATATTGGCAGCAAATTCAGCGCTTACATCTTCTGGGGGTTTAGGTCCAACCAGAAATATTGAGTCCACTTTCTCAACCACTTAGTCATTTCAGAATTCATTACCTTTGTTCCGATTGACCTAATTTAGGTCAAGTGCTATCCTTGGACCTGACTGTTACGTAGAGAAAAAGTGTATATGTGTAAGGTAAGATTCTGGTGTGTATCAGGTAAAATTCTAGCTGAAAAGAAGAAAACCAATTCATTTAAAAAGCTTAAATGAGGCCTTTCCAAATCTCTTTCTCTTTAAATGTAAGCTCTGCTATCAACTATGTTGACATCATTGTCAGACACACTCTTCCCAGTAGGGGAAAGGTGGTCACAAGTACCTCCAGACACATATCAAACCAACTTAGCACTCCAGTAAAAAAAAAAAAAAAAGTATCTCTTTGCTGGTATCTCCCAGAGAAGGCTCTTATTAGCCAAGACTGAATCACATGCCCACATGTCAACCAATTACCATTGGTCAAGAATAAGAAATACTGTAACTGGCCTGGCCTAAGGCATTTTAACATATGATTAAAAGCATGGTGCTCTGGGCTTCCCTGGTAGCTCAGTGGTAAAGAGTCCACCTGCCAATGCAGAAGACACAGGTTTGATCCCTGGTCCGGGAAGATCCCACATGCCACATGGCAACAAAGCCCGTGTACCACACAACTACTGAACTTGTGCTCTTGGGCCCGGGAGCTGCAACTACTGAGCCCATGTGCCCTTGAACCTGTGCCCCACAGCAAGAGAAGCCACTGCAATAAGTCTGTGCACTGCGACAAAGAGTAACCCTGGCTCATGAGACTAGAGAAAGCCTACGTGCAGCAGTGAAGACCCAGCACAGCCAAAATAAATAAACATATACATTTTTAAGTATGGGGCTCCAAAACTAAATGGAAAAAAAAATGAAAGTGTTGGTCAGTCAGTTTTGTTCAACTCTTTGTGACCCCATGTACGGTAACCAGGCTTCTCTGCCCATGGGGTTTTTCAGGCAAGAATGCCGGAGTGGGTTGCCACTTCCCTCTCCAGGGGATCTTCTCGACCCAGGGATCTAACCTGCGTCTCCTGTATCTCCTGCATTGCAGGTGGGTTCTTTACCCACTGAACCATCGAGGAAGCCCCCAAAACTAAATGGCCTGGAGTCAAATCTCATTTCCTCCTTATTCTTTAAATCATCATTTTCTTCATTTGTAAAACTGAGAGAATAGTTCAACCTTGTAAGAAATCAAAAAAGCTCATAAGTACAAGGTGCTAATAGGTGTAAAGTGCTTAGAACAAATCTGGTATATCCTACACATCAAATAAATTAGATTCTTTGCTTATTGCCATAACGATGAGGATGATGATGGTTCGTCCTTCCCTGGATGGGGGGAGTGTGGTGAGCCACACAAAAAGCATTTTCTGAGAGTGAGAGAGAGAGAATTTCTGAGCGTGAGAGAGGATTCCTGTATGACGCCATAGCATATACGTAAATGATTGCCCTTCACATGTGATCTGGGGTATGGGTACGGGTGCGTGTGAGTGACGTGTATTGGCATATGGGAAGAGGGCTTGGAGAAAAAGTGCTCCCTGTAATTATTTTTAAACCTGTCAGTGGTGTCTCCTGATCCCTTTAATGAGGAGTCAGAGGAATGCTCTGAGTTCGTTGTGGTGGGACCTCATTTGACTTGACTTGACTGTATCCATTGTGGTCCCCAAGTGGGTAGTGCAGCATTACTGCAGTGATACACTGGTGGCTTGAATAGAGCTAGTGGTTTCCAGTGGTGGTCTGGCTAATGCTGAGAGAAAATCTGAATAATGACAAAGCAACTTTTTGCCTGCATTCAACAAGAAGGTTTTTATCCCCCGCAAAGAACTCATGAATTCACCTCATAAAATTTCCTGAGTACATATCATGTACCCAGCACCCTCTTAAGGCCCAGAGCTGAAGTACAGGCGGGGGGGGCGGGGGGAGAATTAGAGTTGAAGATAATAAAGCCTAGGGCTAAAGGCATGCTCAGGAGGAGCCAGAAAACTGTGTTTGTTTTAAGCAAAAGTGTTATCCTTTTGAAATGATTTCCTATATTTATCTTCTAAGAGCAGAGTCCACATTAGATAGACCATAAATCTAACTGAGTTCTGAGAAATAATATATTCTCAGACTTGCCTGAGGTGGGGTTTGCATGGCTGTATGTTTTTCTTGGTTTCATTTGCATGAGAGAAAAAGAAAAAAAGAATAGAAAAAAAGCTTAGCAAGCACAGTTCTAAGGCTTTCGTTTCAGCAGGCTATTAAAATGACTTAGCTCAAAAGGTAAATTTTAATTTTTCTTGAGCAGGTCTTTCACAAAAAGGTAGCCCTATAATTTTCTTCTAAATTTAGATTATTTTGTAGATTGTCCGTCTGTCTTTCATTTAGTCAATCATCTAAAATGCTTCCATACAATCATGAGTAAAGGAGAAGGAAGTTGAGGTTTGTGTGTTGTTGTTGTTTTCCCAAGCCTTTAAGGAAAAGTGTTGAATTGATCACCTCAGACATGATTCTTCAACTAACTTCGCTGAAATAGAGAAGGCTTGCAAATACATGCTCAACACTTTTTTTGTCTAATGTTTTTTTGTTTATAGTCCTCCTCCAGTAAATGATTGAAATCATTGGCTACTTCCTCCTTCACCATTCTTTGCTCTGAGTTGAGAAAGCTGTTTGTCACAGGATGTAATAAAACATTTTAATCAACTTGATGAAACAGTCGAATTATGCCTTGAGCAGTGGGACCTTGTACTTGGAAAGAATTGGCCTGACCTCTTGCATATCTAACCTGTGGGGCAATGAGTGTCTTCTGAAGTGGAAGAGTGGTCACCCATGGGGAAGTGAAAGCTGGTGTTTCATTGGAAGACGCTCTTGCTGATACCTTGCTTGCCAAGCACACAAAATTGGCTCGAAAGCAAAATCAGTTGCAACACACAGTGTTTGGAGAGATTTTTGAAATAGAACAAATTTCCCCCTTTCTAAAATCATAATAATTTGCCGAACAAAAACTGTGGTCTAGGAAGAATCCATTTGAAAAGAGCTGAGTATTAAAAATAGCTACTAATCACTCCCTGTCTAGTCTCAAGGAGCCAAGTTTAGACCCAATAAAAGTTGTATGACATTCTAATGATATCCAGCTGTTACAATCCAATGAGTGAGACCACAGAAATCAAAGGAAAGCCTTTACTCAGCTGGATTCTTATACCAAAATCAATGATACCATGACCCTTTGGCTGTTTGAATCTTCTGGGGGAAAGAAAGGGGCAGCCATGTATTCTAGACAACAATAACAGCTACCACTTCTTATGGGCATATTGGTTATCCAAGTGCCTGCCAAATTTTACCCCGTAAGCCTGTATTAGACATGAACAAAATCATTCAAGTCTCTCAGTTACTGTGTAGTAGATTGGTCAGGGGTACCATTGACAATGTTAGAAGATTTTGCATCTGACTACTTTGCTAAAAAAAATGAAGCTTGACATCAATTTAAGGACTTTTATTTGTTTTCACTTATTTTTACAAAATGGCTTCCCTGGTGGCTCAGTGGTTAAAAAAAAAAAAAAAAAATCTCCCTGCAGTGCAGGAAACATGGGTTCAGTGCCTGGGTGAGGAAGATCCCCCTGGAGAAGGAAATAGCAATCCACTCCAGTATTCTTGCCTGGGAAATCCCATGGACAGAGGAGTTTGGTGGGCTATGATCTAAGGGGTTGAACATGACTTAGTGGCTAAAAAAACAACATTTTTACAAAACAAAGCTCTTTGACTTATATTTCAAGTAATTTTGCAAATGAATGTAATGCATTTCTCTCCCTTCAGACATCATGGTAGAGTAGGAAGTGTATTGATTTTGCAGGAAGATGGAGGGGGACTGCAATCACCAAAGAGTTGTGAGATCTAGACAAGTTATTAACCACCTACCTTTCAGTGCAGGATGCTTCTCTTCTGCACAAAGACAGAAAGTCATTTGACTTAGGTTGTTGAAGGTTAAAATGACATAAAACATGCAAAGGATCTGGTAATTCTTGGCACTTACTAGGTGCTTAATAATCATTTATCTTCCCAATTATTTTCTGGCCCCAGTCATTCATTTGTCCACACATTAGACAGCTTCACACTTGGGTTTTGTTCACAAGTGCTCACTTGTCACCAAAGGTCAGACTATCCTGCTCCCAAGACCAGATGACAGTACATGTTAATGCATCTGTAATATCACTCCTTAACCATGGGTGTTATTCTTCTGTTCGGTGAACCCCTGCTGAGCATCTATACCCTGAAGCCATGTGATGGGGATACCAAGATGAAGAAGCCCCAAGGTCAGCCCTCATAAAGCCTCAATACCTTGTGAGGAAAGTGGGTAAGAAAATCAACAATTATATCTCAGTGTCATAAGTTTTACCCAGGAGGTCTGCACACAATGTTTGAAAGAAGAGAATTTGGGCTCCCCAGTGGCAACAGAGGGGAAAAGGAAGTCCAAGAATGCTTTAACTGAGTGTACACCTGGCAGAAGTTTTAGCCAAACAAGAGGAAGACAGAAAAGGATGCAGGTAAGAGGGTTCAAGGTAAAAGAAGATATTGCCTCTTTTTTATTGGCACAAAATCCATCACACTTAGTGTCTATAATCTCGTACTTCAACTCATCATGGATAAAAATGGAAAAACTATTAATATGGAGCATCTCTTATGGCCAAGGAGGGCTGTAAAAAGGATGTAAAGATGGAATGAATACCTGCAGGGAGCTTGAAACAGAAAACAGTGAGATGCATAGATGGCAAATAACCATGTAAGGCTAGAAATTGACAATTACTGCTGGACTTGTCCAAGCTACCCAAGATTGATGAGTGCTTTATAGTGACTGTTGAATTTATTTTACAGAACCGATGGCTTCCCAGGACTAAAGGAATTGAGTTCCAAAGTATTAGAGCCTAAGATTTCCAAGTCCAGTCTCAGAGACAAAGTTGGAACAGGTGCCCAAAGGGATGTTTTCAAGTTGAGAGCATGAACGTGAGTGAATTGTGTGTCATCTTATATTTTGAAATAATAGACAAGTTGTAAAAACAGTTAACCACTTAAGCAGTGGGGAAGAAAGCAGTGGACCTAAGTATCTTAGTGTTTTGACTGGATCTTATAAGGCTAAATATAAGAAGAATACACACAATATCTGGATCTTCATGACCCAGATAATCCCAATGGTGTGATCACTCACCAAGAGCCAGACATCCTGGAATGAGAAGTCAAGTGGGCCTTAGGAAACATCACTACAAACAAAGCTAGTGGAGGTGATGGAATTCCAGTTGAGCTGTTTCAAATCATGAAAGATGATGCTGTGAAAGTGCTACACTCAATATGCCAGCAAATTTGGAAAATTCAGCAGTGGCCACAGGGCTGGAAAAGGTCAGTTTTCATTCCAATCCCAAAGAAAAGCAATGCCAAAGAATGCTCAAACTACCTCACAACTGTACTCATTTCACACACTAGTAAAGTAATGCTCAAATTTTTTCAAGCCAGGCTTCAACAGTACATGAACTGTGAACTTCCAGATGTTCCAGCTGGATTTAGAAAAGGCAGAGGAGCCAGAGATCAAATTATCAACATCCGTTGGATCATCTAAAAAGAAAGAGAGTTCCAGAAAAACATCTATTTCTGCTTTATAGAATACACCAAAGCCTTTAACTGTATTTAGTTCAGTTCAGTTGCTCAGTTGTGTCCGACTCTTTGCAACCCCATGAATCGCAGCACACCAGGCCTCCCTGTCCATCACCAACTCCTGGAGTTCACTCAGACTCACATCCATCGAGTCAGTGGTGCCATCCAGCCATCTCATCCTCTGTCATCCCCTTCTCCTCCTGCCCCCAATCCCTCCCAGCATTAAAGTATTTTCCAATGAGTGTGGATCATAGCAAATTGTGGGAAATTTCTCCAAGAGATGGGAATACTGGACCACCTGACATGCCTCTTGAGAAATCTGTATGCAAGTCAAGAAACAAGAGTTAGAACTGGACATGGAACAACAGACTGGTTCCAAATAGGAAAAGGAGTACGTCAAGGCTATATATTGTCACCCTGCTAATTTAAGTTATATGCAGAATACATCACGAGAAACACTGGGCTGGAAGAAGCATAAGCTGGAATCAAGTTTGCCGGGAGAAATATCAATAACCTCAGATATGCAGATGACACCACCTTCATGGCAGAAAGTGAAGAAGACCTAAAAAGCCTCTTGATGAAAGTGAAAGAGGAGAGCGAAAAAGTTGGCTTAAAATTCAACATTCAGAAAACTAAGATCATGGCATCCAGTCCCATCACTTCATGGTAAATAGATGGGAAACAGTGGGAACAGTGATAGACTATTTTCTTGGGTCTAAAATCACTGCAGATGGTGACTGCGGTCATGAAATTAAAATATGCTTGCTCCTTGGAAGAAAAGCTATGACCAACCCAGACAGCATATTAAAAAGCAGAGACATTACTTCACTAATGAAGATCCATCTAGTCAAAGCTATGGTTTTTCCAGTAGTCATGTATAGATGTGAGAAAGAAAAGAAGGTGAAATTTCAGTTGTGTCTGACTCTTTGCAACCCCATGGACTGTAGCCTATCAGGTTCCTCCATCCATGGGATTTTCCAAGCAAGAATACTGGAGTGGATTGCCATTTCCTTTTCCAGGAGATCTTCCTGACCCAGGAATTGAACCCAGGTCTCCCGCATTGTAGGCAGACACTTTACTATCTGAGCCACCAGGGAAGCTCTCATGGATGTGAGAGTGGGACTATAAAGAAAGCTGAGCACCGAAGAATTGATGCTTTTGAACTTGGTGTTGGAGAAGACTCTTGAGAGTCCCTTGGGCTGCAAGGAGATCCAACCAGTCCATCCTAAAGGAGATCAGTCCTGGGTGTTCACTGGAAGGACTGATGTTGAGGCTGAAACTCCAATACTTTGGCCACCTCATGCAAAGAGCTGACTCATTGGAAAAGACCCTGATGGTGGGAAAGATTGAGGGCAGGAGGAGAAGGGAACAACAGAGGATGAGATGGTTGGATGGCATCACTGACTCGATGGACATGAGTTTGAGCAAACTCCGGGAGCTGGAGATGGACAGGGAGGCCTGGCGTGATGCAGTCCATAGGGTTGCAAAGAGTCGGACATGACTGAGTGACTGAACTGAACTGAACACATAAATACTGTAGTTGGTAAATTGTTCCGCACAAGGATATGGGTTCACAATTCTGAAACTATTTGATATGCTTTATTGGGTTGAGCTAAAAAATAAACATATTTTATAATGCAACTCAAAAAGTATTGCTGTCATCAACTAAGCCTTTATTGTTAAATCAAATGTACTTTCAAATTATATTTATACAGAGAATAAAATATAAAGAGTTTGCTCATAAGATATCATACATAATGATATATATTAACATTGTCTTGAGAAATGCAGTTTGATGAGGATTCAGCTTGAGTAAAAGATTAGTCTCTTAAGTGCAACCTATTTTTTCACTGCTAATGAGAGAGAATCCACAAACTTTATGTCAAGAGGAAGTCCCGCATTTCTTGGTTTGCTCTTGGAAGTCCATGGTTCTTTAGATTTGGAGAAAGGAATGGACCATGAAGGAGTTCATTGCTGAGTCCAGCACGTGAAGGCAGAGGAACTCCATCTGATGGGGTGTTCCTCTGGACCCACTGGCCTCCAGGACCCCGCAGGTAGAGGTCAAGGTAGATGATGAACACAGTGTGGCAGTTCAGGAGGCCTGGGTGGAGTTGGGGGGGGGGCGGTGCGGAACACAGCATTGTTTTAAATCCTAGGACCCCTCCTCCTGCAGAAGTGACCATCTGGGCTTGACTCTTGGCCTCCTGGCAGGGTTGGAGAAACTCTTTGTGGGATGCTAAGTCTCATGATCTCCTCTACGACTTCAAGCATCATTAGCATCTCCTCTATCTCTCTTTTCTGTGTTGAGCATTTGAGTTTCTCTTTCAGTTCTTTAACCAAGAAAGTTAATTTTTCTATCAACATCAAGTTGGTCCTCTTCACCTTCTTATAAGCATTTATAAGTTGGCTTATGTTTAAAGACTCTTTTTCTAGCCTGGCACTCTCTAGAACCAATTCAGTCTCTGCACACTCCTTTTCAGCCACCCTAAGCTTGTCAGAGAGTCGGCATTTCTCATTAATCCATGCAGCCAGTGTTTCTGAGAGCTGTCTTTCACATCTTAGGTAAAGTTGGCTTCTAACAGACTGAACAAGTCTTAATGTAAATAGGAGATCCACCAATAAGGTGATGGCAAGCAGACACATCCCTGTCTCCCTTTGGATACTGCAGAAAGTGAGTCATGGACTCAGGTCAGTGAGCAATGGCTTCACTACCACCTCACTCACCTTCCAAAGGGTCAGCCCAAAGCCAGGTTCCACAGAGGATCACAGCCACCGCATTGCACTAGACCTACCACAGGCTTCTGCCTGGTAACCGTGGATCCACCAGCAACAGCAGGGCCAGGAGAATCCCCCAACATCCCACCTAGAACCCAACCAGCAACTGCCAGCCTGGACTGGTCAGTGGTATGATTGCTGGAGCTGGGAGAGTTGCAGATAAAATATACTTGTTTTCAAAAACTAAAAAAGATAAATACATTATAGATAATGAGATCCAGGTTTCTCATAATTGGAGAAACAGATTCTAAAAAGAAAGGGTTGGGGGAAGAAAGAACCCTATGGTGTTAGATTGGAGTTGGAGAAATCAGTGTGAATTGAATTTTTAAATATATATAAACAGAGAAATATGGAAATATATATATATAACTGTGTGTATGCATGAATTAGTACATATACACATATCTCTAGCTTTGTCTGCTGTGAGTGACTAGAAGCATGACACCTGAGTAGCAATGAGCCCTCCTAGTGTCCAAAACAAACAAACAAAAAAGAAAGTTTCTTGAGAGAGAGAGAGAAAGAAAAAAATGGACTGAGGCATATTGAAAGGCACGGACGTCTACTTGAAAGAGCCCCCAGTGGCCAACTGAAACAGTTTGAACAACAGAATAATGGATCTGGGTCATAACCCAGAGGATAAAGCAAATACCCTTACGTCCATGTAAATAAGTAACTGAATAAATCAGCACAACTCGGAGAAGGAACAACTCTCTCTATAGATCTCCCACTAACAAATGTAGAAGGACTAAAGAAACTAGAAAGTCTCCATGACCACACGCCAATGGTAATTGTTGCAGGTGAGATTCATGGATAGAAGACGGCATTTAGTGGGGCCAATGTTTAAGGAGAAACAGAATAACTGTGTAGCTTCAAAGTATCTCTTCCCAAAACTATATGTACTAGTTTTAAAGTGAAATATGGTCATTTACAGTTGAAAAACCTGTAGCTAAATGATCACGGTTAACATCACTAGTAACAACTCCACATCATGAATCCTTAATTCAATGCCCTGAGAAAGGCTCATCTCTGTGGTGTTCTTCTCAATAATACAGTCTCACTGTTCTCTTGAGAAAACATTACACAAACCCAAACTGAAGACACCGGAGATCGTGAAAGACAAGCAAAGTCTGAGAAACTGTCACGGACTGGAGGAGACCGATAAGACATGATGACTAAGTGCAAAGTGAAGCTTTGGAATAGAAGGGGAAAAAAAGGACTTTGGTGGAGAAATTGGTAATATCCGAATAAAATCTGTAGTTTATAGTATTGTACCAGTATTAACTTCTTAACACCGGTCATGTCACTGTTATTCTGTGTGATGTTAACATTGTGGAAGCCTGAGTAGAGAGTATTTGGAAACTGTTCCATAAGTCTAAAATTATTCCAAAAAGTTTAAAAAATAAAATCCAAAAACATTTAAGTCTCATGCGTCGTCTTTCTATAAGTGGATTTGGTATCTTTCTGGGATTAGTTGTTTAGTTGCTGAGTCCTGTCCAACTCTTTGGTGACCCTATAGACTGCAGCCCCCCAGGCTCCTCCATCCATGGGATTCTCCAGGCAAGATTATTGGAGGGAATTGCTGTTCCCTCCTCCAGGGGATTTCCCAACCCGGGGATCGAACCCTCATCTCCTGCATCGCAGGCAGATTCTTCCCCACTGGGGAAGCTGTCGGTTTCCTATCGCTGCTGTAGCAAATTACCAGAAATCTAATGGTTTATATAACAACACCAACTTGTTACCTTATAGTTCCGTATGTCAGAATTCAGCGTGAGTCTCATTGGACTAAAATAGATGTTAGTAGGACTGCTTTCCTTCCAGAAAACTCTAGTGATGGATCCTTTTCTTTGCCTTTTGCAGCTTCCGGGGACTGCCTGCACTCCTCGGCTCACAGTTGCTTCCTCCGTTTCAGAGCCCCCACTCTCGGGTCACGTTGCCATCCCGTGACCCTCCTTCCATCGTCACTGCTCCCTCTCTGACTAGAGCTGGGAACGACTTTCGTCTTTGAATGATACATGTGATCAAATTGATTAAATTGTACTACCCGCATAATCCTCTCTCATTTCAGAGTCCTTAACTTATTCCCATTTGCAGAGTTCCTTTTGCCATGGAACACGACATAGCGGGATCTTAGTTCCGCGATGTGGGATCAAGCCCTCATCCCCTGCTTTGCAAGGGCAAAGTATCAACCACTGGCACTGCCAGGGAAGTTCCCATAAGATGTTCTTAACTAATTAATGATTGATGATTTGTACTGAAAGTAAAATTACCATAAAATACTACTATAGCCAATGCTGGACTGCCTCTTGGGTGGTTCGTCTTTATTTGAACGCTGTTCTCCTTTCCACTATGTAGGTCTCTGCCATTTCACAGCTGCACATTCGGCCCCTCCATTCTCAAGCAGGGCTGGGTCTGACCATCCTAGAAGTGCCACTCGCCTTGTTCTGTGGCCCCTCTGCTCCAGCACCCTGCCCAGCACTGGGCACAGGGTAATAAAGGAACAGTAATTGTTGGAATGAACCTCCGTAGTGTATCTGCTTCTGCCGTCCATGCGGTGGGCCCACACACGCTTGCTTTCTCTCTGCTTTGGCCTGTTAAGAAATGGAAACCCATTTTCACCCTGCTTCCAGGAGAATATGAGAAGGCAGAGAGAAAGGATTTTTTTCCCTCTAATTTTGGTGTGGCAGAGCAGATGATATGTGTGTGATGGTCTTTGATGCAAACAGAAAGAGCCAGGCTGAAAATACAATTTTCATGGGTTATTTAAATGTTAAAGCTCAGGACTTTGAAGCACCTTCCTTATACAATGCTCATACCCTCAGATTGTTCTCGGATATTTATGTGAATAAATGTATATTTTATTCACGGGCCTTTCACAAGCTCTGCTAATAGATTTTTGGAACCATTTGCTGAAGCAGCTAAACCTGGAAGGCTCATTACCACCACCTGAAGTGCTTTTTTAAAACACTGATATCCTATTAGCGCATATATATGGGAGACTGCAAAAGAGACACAGATGTAAAGAACAGACTTTTGGACTCAGTGGAAAAAGGCGAGGGTGGGATGATTTGAGGGAATAGCATTGAAACATGTATATTATCATACGTGAAATAGATCACCAGTCGAGGTTCGATGCATGAGACAGGGTGCTCAGGGCCGGTGCACTGAGATGACCCCGAGGGATGGAATGGGGAGGGAGGTGGGAGAGGGGTTCAGAACGGGGGACACATGTATACCCATGGCTGATTCATGTCAATGTATGGCAAAAACCACCACAATATTGTAATTAGCCTCCAATTAAAATTTTTTTTGAAAATACTGATATCCATGCTTGCCCTTAAAAATTCTGATTTCATTATCCAGGTAGAGTCTCAGGCATCAGTACACTGAAACTCCCCAAATGATCACCACATGGAACCAGGGTGGAAAACCATGACGCTAAAGAACCAAAGCTTGTTTGTTACTATTAAAGCCCAAAATGTGTCTTGCTGAAGCAATGGAGGTGAGGCGGCTGAAATATGCCTCCATTTCTTAGGTGCAAGTGACATCCACACTTTGATGCAGTGGTTCCTGGCAAGGGCTAACCAGCACAGTCCTTTTCACTCACTCACTCCCATTCAAATGCTTTATTCTGGAAGCATCACTTTTCTCACTTGTCGTTCCTGCCCCCGCCCCACTTCTCTGGCTTCATTCTGTGGCTGAACCAGAATTAATGCTCCAGGTGCTGCCCTGTCTGCCCCCTGCAGCCACGTCCAGGCACCCACATTTGTCATTTTCGCGGCTCTGCTGTTTCCTTTCATCCTCCTGTCATACATCCTCATCCCTCACAATCCTTGGCTATTTCTAAACACAAATAATAGCAGGAGTCAGCATGGGAAAGGAATTCAGGTGATGTACCGAGGCTGCCATAGAAATGTGCCTCTCAGCCCTCCCGCTGCAGGGAGCGTGATTGACCGATGGGTCCTGTGCGATGGTCTGAAATCTACCAACCTGTTAGCAGGAGGCCACCCTTCCCTTGGGGGCTCCCAGCCAAGGCTTGAGCATGGTGGGGGGCTAAATCTGGCCTTCCCCTGGGGGCCTCAAGCTCCTGTTACTGGGGACTTGGGCTCTAGGGCTCCCTATCGGCCTTGCCAAACTTACCTAGAGCCACAACACCCACCGTTTGTATGTGTGTGTGTGTGTGTGTTTAGTCACACAGTGGTGTCTGACTCTTTGCAACCCCATGGACTGTAGCCTGCCAGGCTTCTTTGTCCATGTGATTTCCCAGGCAAGAATACTGGAGTGCATTGCTATTTCCTCTTCCAGGGGATCTTCCCCACCCAGGAATCGAATTGCAGGCAAGTACCTTGTCACTGTACCACCTGGATCACCTACGCTTTATTTTCTTTTTCTTTCTTCCCTGAGGTCAGATGCATTGCTGGTTCTCCAAGCCCTTCCCAGCTCCTCCTTCATTTCCCTCCTAGTTGTTTCTGCAGGCAAGTTTTTTTGCACATACATCCCATCTTGGTGTCTGCTTCATCATCTTCTTTTTTTTTAAGAAGAACATCTGAGTTTATTAAATAAACATTCGATGAAGCCCTAATTTAGCCAGACTAATTTAAACAGTCTAGCAAGTTTAACGTACTAGACATTCTATGGGCAAGTGACAGAAAAACATTTTTAAATGGCTAAAATGGCCACTTTTGAGTGCTTGAGATAAGCAAGCTACTAAATGTTTTACATACAGTTGCATCGAACCCTTAAACTTTGTAGGGCAGTAGTACTCCCTCTTACAGATAAAAAGACCTCCTCAGATGAATGAACAGACCAAGGTCACACAGTGAGGGGCAGAACCGGCATTCAGCCCAGGTGGGTGGGATCCTGATGCCCACATTCTTCATGCTTGCTCTGTATTGCTTCCTTACCCTTCAGCAGCTGATATCCTAATTGAGATTTGGTGTCTGCTTCTTGGAGACTAACATATGTACTATTGGACAAGGTGGTAAGAATTATTGAATTTAATCTAAAACCAGTGACTGGGAATTCACTGGTGGTCCAGGGGCTTCCCTGGTGGCTCAGAGGTTAAAGCGTCTGCCTCTAATGCAGGAGACCTGGGTTCGATCCCTGGGTTGGGAAGATCCCCTGGAGAAGGAAATGGCAGCCCACTCCAGTATTCTTGCCTGGAGAATCCCATGGATGGAGGAGCCTGGTGGGCTACTACAGTCCATGGGGTTGCAAAGAGTCAGACACGACTGAGTGACTTAACTAAGTAACTTTCCAGTGGTTAGGACTCCATGCTGCCATTGCAGAGGGCACAGGTTCAATCCCTGGTTGGAAAACTTAGATTCCCCCTTCCCCCCACCAAAGTGACTATTCTTAACTCATTCATTAATCACTATCAACAAGGTGTGTATATATGTATGTGGGCACATCCACTGTACATGAACTTGGGCAAACTCTGGGAGGAGGTGAGGGACAGAGAAGCCTGGCGTGCTTAGAGTTGGACACGACTTGGCGACAGAACAACAATAATGCACATCCGCTCACTTTCAAAGAAAGATTTACAAGGCTAATGAAGACATGTACAGAATGAATAAATTGGACAACCGGGTAGAAAAAAGTGGGGCCCATAGTATGTGCAAGAAAACCCCAGAGCAGCAGTTCTAAACCTTGGCTGCATGTCAGAATCAACCAGAAAACTTTTAAAAAAATGCCTATGTCCCTCTTGAGATTCGGATGCAATTGGTCTGGGGTCAGCCCTGGCATTAGCACTTAAAAAGCTCCCCAGATGGTCCTAGTGTGCAGCAAGGTTGGAGAACCCTGTGCTACAGGTTTGTGATAGAGCCCCAGGCTATGGGTAGGGATGGGCCTCAATATACAGTAGCTACAATATGTACGCTATACCCAGCTGCTCAGGAGAAATGTGGTTAATTATGACCCTGAGGGAAGAGAAAAATGTCTTCAGCAGATCTTCATAAAGGAAACACTGTGGGATGTCATCAACCACATCCTTAACAACATCCCTACTGTAAACACAAAAATGAGTTGCATGGAGTTGCTTCTAGGACATCCGTCAACGTTGCCAGGTTCTTTCCATGGGCTACCACTTAGCGCAAGCAGGTTCTGCTTCCATACAAATTTGGAGAGGAATTTTCCACTTTGGTTAGTATAGCTCATCCAGAGATGACTTCGTGCTGTAGAGTTTCATGGTTGAATGCCAGGGGTACCAGAGAAGACACGCTTTTATTTATTTTTTATGCTGACATGATGCATAACATTGTGTTTGCCCAAAAGAGTCTACTCCTGACCAGTGTTTTTGAAGATCACTCTCCAGTCTGTAGAAAAAGTAATCCTCCCATTTTTCGACAAGTCAAGGTGGGTCTCAGTTGAATCCACAACAAATCCTGACTTCAGAGTTTCAGAAATAATTCATTTCACTATGGGATGATCGATAGAGATGAATGGTGAGACTCTGACTCGATATCCAGACAGACAAGGCATACCTGGCCCATGGTATCAGCACTAGCTCCTACCCAGCTAACACCAGGTCATAAGAGGCCAGAGAAACAAATTGCTCCCACATGGCCAGAAAATTCAAAGCAGTGACTCAAAGACTAGTCCTTATCTCATGGTTAATTCTTTTCATTTCCTCATTGCTGTTGTTGTTGTTCAGTTGCTAGCGTCCAGCTCTTTGCTACCCCATGGAGCATGCCAGGCTTCCCTGTCCTTCGCTATCTCCCAGGGTTTGCTCAAACTCATGGCCATTGAATCGACAATGCCATCCAACCATTTCATTCTCTGTCACACACTTCTCTTCCTGCCCTCAATCTTTCCCAGCATCAGGGTCTTTTCCAATGAGTCAGCTCTTCACATCAGCCGGCCAAAGTATTGGAGCTTCGGCTTCAACATCAATCCTTCCATAACACTACTTATGATTTACTAACCTTCTTGATTTCCTTTAGGATTGACTGGTTTGATCTCCTTGCTGTCCAAGGGACTCTTAAGAGTCTTATCCAACACCACAGTTCGAAAGCATCAATTCTTCAGGACTTCTTTATGGTCCAACTCTTACATCTGTACCTGACAACTGGAAAACCAGAGATTTGACTCTACAGACCTTTGTCAGTAAAGCGATGTCTGCCTTTTAATATGCTGTCTAGGTTTGTCATAGCTTTTCTCCCAAGAAGAAAGAGTCTTTTAATTTCATGGCTGAAGTCACTGTCCACAGTGATTTTGGTTAATTCTTTTCATTTCCTCATAGTCATGGAGAAAAACTATTTGAAACCTTGAATATGAATGAGAAAGTGTGTTCATGAAAGTCCAACTTTCTTGGGACATGGTACTAAAACCCATCAGAAAGGCCAGCCTTGTTGGGATTCTTACTTCCAGGTTCCAATCTGGCCATCCTGTCTTCATGACCCTGAGTTATTCAAAGTCACCCCACTGAGCCCCTGCACATGGGCACAAAACATTCCTGGACAGACACACAGGTGCCCAGCACCTTCACAAGCATTGCTTCATGCTCAATGTCTGGCTTCTTCCCTTCCGGAGATTTTCTTCCCAGTATCCTTGCAGCCAACCTGGAATGTAAGAGTTTAAGATGTTTAGAAAATGAGTTCTCCCCACCAGTTATGATTTACTAACCTCCTTGCTTATTGAGTTGCAGTTCACTGTAACGCCAGAGAAACTGATTAGAAAATAACTTTAATATACAGCTCTATTCCCCATGAATTAATGTATGCTTCAAGGACATTGCTTTTTAGCTGATAGACGGTGCCTGCCATTAGCATTATAGAAAGACTCTAGTGGTGACTTTGAATAACTCAAGCAGGAACGGGATTGAGAATCAAAGAAGCAAAGAGCAGCAGTTGAATGTCAGTTCCAAGGTGGGCATCTGCACCATTCCAAATGAGTCAGCAACACTGTCCAAAGAATCAGAGTTCAAGGACACCCAGAAGAAGAGAGCAAAGAGAGGGTAATTGTATCTACTGACCAACTGGGATCTTTGTTATTATATGACCCTTATTCTTGGCTTCAAACAAATAATACACCTGTGTGGATCAAGAGTCTTATTTTTTTAAAGTATCATGCTTTGTTTCTTGAATATTCACCTATGCCAACTCTAATCCATTTTCACTAATAAACATTCTCCACAGATGGTAAAAATAAAAAGAGCTAAATTACTCTTGCGGCTACTATTGGTAAAATTTGGGGCAAAACAAGGTACCCTCATCTTCCCTACCAGCTTACCAAACCCTGACTTCTGCTAAAGTTGAGGGGAAGGGGTAATAAACCTCCTATCAAATTCTTTCTGGAGAGAGAATCTTGTTAATGTGCACGCTAAGTCACTTCAGTTGTGTCCAACTCTTTGCGATCCCGTGGACTGTAGCCAGCCAGGCTCCTCTGTCTGTGGGATTTTCCAGGCAAGAATACTGGAATGGGTTACCATTCCCTCCTCCACGGGATTCTCTCTACCCAGGGATCGAACCCATGTCTTTTACACCTCCTGCATTGGCAGGCAGGTTCTTTACCACTAGCACCAGCTGGGAAGCCCCGATCTAGTTAATGCTGAGATATTTTTTAAAAAAGAAAAAAACATTGAGCATGTGAGTAAAATAAGGCAACACAAGTGGGATCAAGGTAGAAAACAGCTGAAGAGCCAGGATTCGACATTTTACCAACATCACCACCATGTTGGTTTCACCCCATGTTGGCTTTAGGGACAGACCTGATGTTTAGTGGAGCACAGCGAGACAAGGCACTCACTAATGCCTCCAGCACTGAGATTCTTCCCCAGTGTCCACGTTTTTCAGCTTCTGCACAGTTGGTCCCGTCTTGCCATTACTCTAGGCCCTCGGGCTGCTGAGCCAGCAAGGTCACATCAAGGTGGCTTGGGAGGAAGTCATATGACACAGGCGCTCCCCATGGAGCTTGGTCAAGGCTTGTGGTGGATTTACAGGTTATGGAAATAAAATCCGCTTCCTCACTTCTAGTTTTAAAGGCTGTTTCAATGATGCATGTGAGTAATGACACAGATGATATTTAATACCTGGTGATTTGCTGAACATTTCACTTCAAACCTGCAAAACCCTTTTTAGAGGCAATACAAGGACAGATTCTGAGATTCTTTTTTCCATCTGGAGTGAAAGACAGGGACCAGGAAATTAAAAATGAAGGGCTCACATCATGGCAGGTTGAAGGGCATGGAACATAATGCCAGCCTGTGGAAAATCTCAGTAATTCAGCTCTGAAAATTGTCTTTCTCCTTCATCCCCTAAGGCCAAAAAAAAAAAAAAAAGTGAAGTAAGGGATGAGAGGTTTTATCAAATTGGACTTCACTTCATTATTCTCAGTATATCACGAATCCATCACTCTCCAAGGTAACCTTACCTCAGATGACGCTTTTTAAATGAGGTGTGCTTTCTCAGACTTACCTAGTCACAATTTATTGGCGACTGTGTGGAAAGGTTAAGAGTGGAAGATTCTACCACTAATGCTTTTGAAACAAGCCTGAGGTGTTCTTAAATTGATTAAGCCTTTTCTAGTGTGCATCTGTATACGGGTATGTCGTCAATGGCATTTAAAAAAATACCTTTTAAAGGTGTTTTTATCTGATTCTAAATTAAGAAAAACCATGATTACTGTAGAGAAACAGACCATAAGGATATCTTAGAAAAGTGTACAGATTTATTGACAAGGGGTTCATCATCACATTATTTTTTTTTGATAGGTAAGAAGTGGATTTATTTAGAGAAAAACACACTTCACAGAGAGAGTGTGGGCCATCTCAGAAGGTGAGAGTGGCCCCAAATATAGCATGGTTAGTTTTTATGGGCTGGGTGATTTCACAGGCTAATGAGTGGGAGGATTATTCCAACTATTTCGGGGACGCATTCTTTTTAATTCTAAAACTATAAACAACCTACATGGTCAAAAGAGTTTAGATAAATATAGTTATGCTCTGCAGTCATTAAAAACCATTTAAGGCTATATCTGAAACTAATACAACATTGTAAATCAACTATATTTCAATAAAATTTTTAAAAAAAAATCATGTAAGGATATGGGATAGTGATCATAGTATATTAAGGAAAAAATAAGATTATAAATACTATATGTACGTTATGATCATATTTGCTTTTACATATTTATTCATTTATTTTATGGACAAAAGAAGGACAGATTCCGAAAGGTTAAATGTTATAATTTCTGGATGATCCCAAGTGATTTTTTACCTTTAAAAAAAAAAAAAGGAGTTCAAACTCTTCTAAAAAAATTATTTATCTTTGGATTGCAACACACAGGCTTGGTAGTTGTGACTCGCAGGCCCTAGAGCACGAGGGCTCAAGTAGTTGTAGAACATGGACTTAGTTGCTCTGTGGCTTGTGAAATCTTCCCAGACCAGGGATCAAAGCTGTGTCCCCTGCAGCAGACTCTTATCCACTGCCCCACCAGGGAAGTCCAATTTTTATCTTCTTTATATTTTTATGTATTCTACAAAATGTTTGGAATCACTGTGCATTGCATTTAGAATCAGGAAAAAGGAATCATTGTTACTTTCAAGTTCAAACATGCCAATTAACTCTGACACCTAAAGAACTAGTTGTGTTCATAATGGTTAAGTCAGTCCTTTGACGGGCTGGGCCTTCCAGTTATGTATGAAAGAAGTGGGGTGCTCTCCCTCCCTCGTAGCTGGAGTCAGCAAACATCTAACCAGGTTCTTTGTCTTGAAGTGTTTGGCTTCTCAGCCATCTCTGGCTGGGGGCAACCTGCCCCTCCCAGAGCCTCTCTGTATTCTTCTTGGGCTGAGCAGACAGGAAGAAGGCACGTAATCTGCATGCCGCTGCTCCATCCAGGCAGAGTTTCTGACCATCTACCTCAGACTTTCTCTTAAAGGATGAGGATTTCCCTGGTGGTATAGTGGATAAGAATTCGCCTGCCAATGCAGGGGACACAGGTTTGATCCCTGATTCAGGAAGATTCCACATGCCAAGTTGGAATGAAGCTTGTGGGCCAAAACTACTGGGCCCGTGCTCTAGAGCGCACGAGCCGCACCTACGGAGCCCGCCTACCTGGAGTCCGTGCTCCATGAGAGAAGCCGCCGCAGTGAGAAGCCTGAGCTCTGCAGCTAGAGAGTAACCCCCATTCGCTGCAATGAGAGAAAGCCCCAGCACAGCAATGAAGACCCAGCCCAATGAAAAATAAAATTAATTAATTAAGTGATAAAAAAATAAAAGAAAAATAAAGGATGAGGGCCCATCACCGTCCTTGAAAGGTGATGTGGACTAGTGTGTTCGAGACAAGTAACCTCAAAACCAAACAGATGAATTCTAGAAAAGTATCCAGTTCTACTTCTCTAACACTCCACACTTCCACCTTCATTTAAAGAAAGAACTATTTCTGTGACTGTTTTCTGTAATTTGTTGGTGAATCCAGGTCTCCCTATCTACATTCTTTCCCAGGTTGTTAGCCACTAAGTTAGTGTTACAGAACTTTAATCTCAGCACCATAGATGTATCTATCTTCATCAATCGGTTCTCATTGGGTATCCTCTCTATATCTGATAAAGTTGTAGATATTAAAAAAATTACTGGAATTTTCCTGTCTTGAGAAATTAGAGTCAAGGGAAATTTATATAACAACATGAAAATGAAAGAGGAGAGTGAAAAAGTTGGCCTAAAGCTTAACATTCAGAAAACTAAGATCATGGTATCTGGTCCCATCACTTCATGGCAAATAGATGGGGAAACAGTGGAAGCAGTGTCAGACTTTTTTTGGGGGGCTCCAAAATCACTGCAGATGGTGATTGCAGCCATGAAATTAAAAAGACACTTACTCCTTGGAAGGAAAGTTATGACCAACCTCGACAGCATATTAAAAAGCAGAGACATTACTTTGCCAACAAAGGTCCACCTTAGTCAAGGCTATGGTTTTTCCTGTGGTCATGAATGGATGTGAGAGTTGGACTATGAAGAAAGCTGAGCACCAAAGAATTGATGCTTTTGAACTGTGGTTCTGGAGAAGACTCTTGAGAGTCCTTTGGACTGCAAGGAGATCCAACCTGTCCATTCTAAAGGAGATCAGTCCTGGGTGTTCTTTGGAAGGACTGATGCTAAAGCTGAAACTCCAATACTTTGGCCACCTCATGCAAAGAGTTGACTCGTTGGAAAAGACCCTGATGCTGGGAGGGATTGCGGGCAGTAGGAGAAGGGGATGACAGAGGATGAGATGGCTGGGTGGCATCACCAACTTAATGGACATGAGTTTGAGTAAACTCTGGGAGTTGGTGATGAACAGGGAGGCCTGGCGTGCTGTGATTCATGGGGTTGCAGAGAGTCGGACAGGACTGAGTGACTGAACTGAACTGAACTGAACTGATGAGAGTGTGAGCTTACTGTAGGTGAAACATTACACAAAGAATTTCCAACTTCTGTTTTATGTCACTCTTGTCCTATAAATAAGTAGAATGGCCGGAATAATGTTAAGCAATTTTATTGTGCAAAATTAAAATTTAAAAATACTTTTTTGTCTTCTGTCCACATCTCAAGACAGTGGGATTTAATGAATGTAGCTATATAGAGATAAATATCAACCATCATTTTTCATTTTCTCAAAAAGATGTTGAGCTTAATGATATCGTTATCTTCACTAGCTTCTACTATAGGGAATCTAAGGCTGGCCCATTTCCCCCAAATATTTTGTTCAGTCAGTTTTTATGCAAGTGGAAAACTTAGTGCTAACAGAAACAAATTTGACCACACTTTTTAAATTATAGGATAATTACTAATTCTGTGGTCATTCATTCCCATGCCATCAACTCCAACACAGGAAACTATGAGAAATAGAACCACTGGTAAAATTAAACCTGCAATTATAGCACCAATTTCTAGAATATGTTGATTTTTCTCTATTCTGCAACATGCACACAGATACATAAAATTTTCTCATTTATTTCTCACACACTGACCCTGTAAATCCAGTTTGTCATGCCATAATGATTTTGCTAAATTTAAGAGAGTTTTTGATACTGATTTATAGCCTTCCTTGTTAGTTGACTTTTAATGTGCAGGTGATAACATACTCAGTGTATTAGCACAAACTGGCATCACCAACTCAACGGACATGAGTTTGAGCGAACTCTGGGAGATGGTGAAAGACAGGAAAGCCTGGCAGGCTGCAGTGCATGGGCTTGCAAAGAATCGGACACGACAGCAACTGAACAACAGCAAAGCCTTGAAAACACTAATGGAAGAAAGAGAGAGGAAAGATGGAAGAAAGAACGGAACAAGAAAGAAAGAGAACGAAGCAAATCCATGCTTTATCTTAAAATGTATCTTAATTCACCACCATTTTAGCTAATAATTATCTTTGCCACCTAGTATTTGGATCAATCTCTGTATTTGCAGTAAATTCCCATCACATTTCATATCCTTGCTGCTGCTGCTGCTGCTGCTGCTAAGTCGCTTCAGTCGTGTCGGACTCTGTGCAACCCCATAGACGGCAGCCCACTAGGCTCCTCTGTCCCTGGGATTCTTCAGGCAAGAACACTGGAGTGGGTTGCCATTTCCTTCTCTAATCCATGAAAATGAAAAGTGAAAGAGAAGTCGCTCAGTCGTGTCCGACTGTTAGCGACCCCATGGACTGCAGCCCAGTATCCACCATCTATTTCCAGAAATTTTTGTAGGTATCCTTCATTTCTCTCATCCTCCATCTCTTCCCTTCTTGGTGCTTAGGGCAAGGTCTTCAAGGTTTCACTATACCTTCACTTAAAGCCACTCAAGCAGTTCCCAAATTTTCCTAATTGGTTGAAGCCCCCTCTAACTAAAATCCTCCTTCCATCACCATTATCTACATACCTAGTCTCTAATCTTTTTCCTTTTCTATAGTCATAGCAAACTATTAATTAAATAAATTTCATCTATATATGCCTTTCTGAACCAATATTGTCATTTTTTTTCTGGCCACACTGAATGACATGCTGGATCTTAGTTACCTGACCAGGGATCAAGCCCTGCAGTGGAGGCTCAAGGTCATAAGCACCGAGTAGCCAGGGAGGCCCCAATACTGTCCGTCTTAAATTATCAGTTTCCTTGGCAGGTGCCCTGGCTAATTCAAATGACATGATTGTACGTCTGATTTGACACACCCCACCCACAGATCTACCACAGAAACTACCGCACAACTGCACTCATCTCACACGCTAGTAAAGTAACACTCAAACTTCTCCTAGCCAGCCTTCAGCAATACGTGAACCGTGAACTTCCAGATGTTCTAGAAAAGGCAGAGGAGCCAGACATCAAACTGCCAACATCTGCTGGATCATCGAAAAAGCAAGAGAGTTCCAGAAAAACATCTATTTCTGCTTTATTGACTATGCCAAAGCCTTTGACTGTGTGGATCACAGCAAATTGTGGAAAATTCTAAAAGAGATGGGAATACCAGACCACCTGACCTGACTCTTGAGAAACCTATATGCAGGTCAGGAAGCAACAGTTAGAACTGGACAGGGAGCAACAGACTGGTTCCAAATAGGAAAAGGAGTACGTCAAGGCTGTATATTGTCACCCTGCTTATTTAACTTATATGCAGAGTACATCATGAGAAACACTGGGCTGGAAGAAACACAAGCTGGAATCAAGATTGCCAAGAGAAATATCAATAACCTCAGATATGCAGATGACACCACCCTTATGGCAGAAAGTGAAGAGGAGCTAAAGAGCCTCTTGATGAGAGTGAAAGAGGAGAGTGAAAAAGTTGGCTTAAAGCACAACATTCAGAAAACGAAGATCATGGCATCTGGTCCCATCACTTCATGGGAAATAGATGGGGAAACAGTGGAAACAGTGTCAGACTTTATTTTTCGGGGCTCCAAAATCACTGCAGATGGTGATTGCAGCCATGAAATTAAAAGAGACTTACTCCTTGGAAGGAAAGTTATGACCATCCTAGACAGCATATTAAAAAGCAGATACATTATTTTGCCAACAAAGATCCATCTAGTCAAGGCTATGGTTTTTCCAGTGGTCATGTATGGATGTGAAAGCTGGACTGTGAAGAAAGCTGAGCACCAAAGAATTGATGCTTTTGAACTGTGGTGTGGGAGAAGACTCTTGAAAGTCCCTTGGACTGCAAGGAGACCCAACCAGTCCATTCTAAAGGAGATCAGTCCTGGGTGTTCTCTGGAAGGACTGATGCTAAAACTGAAACTCCAATACTTTGGCCACCTCATGTGAAAAGTTGACTCATTGGAAAAGACTCTGATGCTGGGAAGGATTAGGGGCAGGAGGAGAAGGGAACGACAGAGGATGAGATGGCTGGATGGCATCACCAACTCGGTGGACAAGAGTTTGGGTCAACTCCGGGAGTTGGTGATGGACAGGGAGGCCTGGTGTGCTGCGATTCGTGGGGTTGCAAAGAGTCGGACATGACTGATCGACTGAACTGAACTGAACTGAACTGAACCCACAGATCGGAAGTGGAAAGGACAGTAATCAAAGTGATAATAAACATTGAGCACTTAGTGCTTTGCAGTACTACCTGAATTTAAACTCAGATGTCTAAATATGAAAGCATCCCTTTTACTAATACACTATACTGTTGTGCTGAGGAGGAAGAGAAGAAGGAAGGCAGAGGAGGAAGGGGGGAAGGTGTAGCAAGAGCGGGCAAGTCTCTAATGTTGGAAAGTACCGGAATGGCATCCTGAGTTCCACGCTCTGTGGCGGCACACATGGCCCAACGCAGCATGTATTGAACAATTACAGTTTCAAGTCCTAGGTGGTGTGCTGTATGTGACATGCTGCCTAGTGTGTAAGAAGTGATGCGGTCCCCATTTTCCTAGAGCTTACAGTTTAGTAATGGAGAAGAGCAAAGGGCACAGAAGGACATAGAATCGGGGATGGGGCTTCTTCACCAGGTAAGTGTTGTCTGAAGTGTTCTCTGAAGGATGCTATGCTGTGCTCTGCTTAGTCGCTCAGTCATTAGCGCTAATCAGAGAGGGGCAGGGAAGAGCCTTGGAGCAATGGGACTAGCGTGAGCAAATGCCCCACTTCATGTGAAAGAGGAGGTTAATCACAACAGTGCAAGGGAAGTTCCCAGCACAGTTCCTGGCACATAGTAATGGTTAATAATATTAACAGCAGTGATGATAGAGGCAGTAATGGTGATGATGATGATGGCGATGGAGGTGGTGATGATGGGGCTAGTAGAGGTGGAGGTGGTGCTGCTGGTGTTGATGTTGCTGGTGATGGTGGGGGTGGCGATGATTATGATGGTGGTGGTGATGATTATGGTGGTAGCGGCTTCTACAAGAAATATCTCCTTCCAAATTATTGCCCTTAGATTTCCTTAACCAGTAGAGCTCAGTAGCTGAAATTTACTTTTTCCCAGGTTCTGGGTCACTCTTTGGTGAATATTTTTATTCAAAGTTAATTTCCTTAAGGGCAGAAAAGAAAAGGGAATAGGAAGAAGGAATAGAAGTCTAGATCATGGACATCTGACTAGTATTTATTTTATTTGTAAATCATTTTAGTGTAGTATCAGTGGGCTTATTGATTTAATCTTTACAAATAAAAGAAAAAAAAAACCATAGATGATCTATCACTCAATTGTTTCTCCAGAGAAATAGTGATCAGTGCCAGTTTCTCCAGAGAAAAATCTAATGAGAGCAATTAGATATTTATCCATAGAACAAAGAAAACAATATTTCCTTCAGAGTAAACAATACCTCTTCCAAACCCATGCCCCTTTCAAACCAGTTCTGAGCAATCATTGCTAATAGCAATGTCTTTTAACAGTCATGCAAATGGTATGGAAATCACAGTCAATGCAGTTTTCTAGTTCTCTTTCATGTTTACCAGCCATCTCAAATAGGTGGGCACTTGTTTGAAACACTTTGAAATGCTATGCAAAATATGCAGCGAAGTAGTTTGCATGGATGATTAAATCTTTATCTGTGACCTTCACCTCTTTCTACAGCTGCTATACATATAACAGGGTTCAAAAGATGAGAGAATCTCACAGCTGTAAACGCTGAATTCCCACACCCAAAACATTTTCATAAAAGCCAAATAAAAACACATAGAAAGGCGTGGTTGCTCACCTTCATTTTCTTTTAAGGAGTTTGGTTATTTTCTATTAGAGTTCACCTGGTTTGTTTATTTAAGGTTTGTTTCCAGTAGGCTATTGCCTGAAGAAGGAGAAAACAACCATTGCAAGCATGAACTAGAGAAACTACAATCTTCCTACCAGTGCATGGGAAGTAAATTAATTCTTTAAAGCAGAAGTTCTAGGAGGAGCAAAGCTCCACCTAAATCCTGAAATTGTGTGTCCATATGCATAGGTGCGGGACTTCCCAGGTGATGCTAGTGGTAAATAAACCACCCGCCAATGCAGAAGACTAAAGAAACTCAGGTTCTGTGGGTTCAATTCCTGGGTCAGGAAGACCCCCTAGAGGAAGGCATGACAACCCAATCCTGTCATCTTGCCTGGAGAATCCCATATACAGAGGAGCCTGGCAGGCTACAGTCCACGAGGTTGCAAAGAGTCGGATGTGATTTAACTGACTTAGCACACACTCACTTGTATAGGGGCACCCCTCCCCAGGGCAGGCAGTGGGGAAAGGAGCCATCACTTTCTTTAGGTATTCGATGAAGTCCTTAACCGCAGAAGAATCGTTAAATCCATGGCTCAGCAGTGTCCTCCTCTTGCTGTTCTTTCCCTGGGCAACTTTTAAGCACGTAGAAAGATATTTTAAAAGGGCAGCATCTCTGTTTAATTGCTCATAAATTAAATCTGGGTAATGTGATGTACAGTAAGTATAAAAATGACACGGATGTAAAATAATGTCAATAGAATAAAATGATCACTTGTCCAACCATCAGAAAATAGCACCAAGAAAGGTAATGGGCGAACTGGAATAGAAGACTATTTAAAAATTTTTGCAATTATTATTAAAAAAAATTTCAAAACCTCAGCGTGTGTGTGGATTATGGTATGATATCCCTGGGACAAAGTTCTTTTCAGTTGACATACAAGACAGGAATTTGAGTGCTGTAGAAAAATCACCACATTTGCTGATATCATCTTTTTTCCAATTGTCATGGTCTGTGAATTTTCAGAGTCATAATTTCTTTTCCCGCACTTAGTCCTTATATGCCTTGCTCATTTTTTCCAGTGATCCTCATCCTTCGGTGGTTATAAGCCTAAACGTCTTCCAAGGTGGGATGCTATGGATGATTACTGAGTTTATGTGTACTTTTAACTGGTAGCCTATACTGGAGAGCTAAACTAGCAGTTCTGCCACAAAAGTAAATGCTGGAGGGAAGGGAGTAGTTGCTTATTTGTTTATTATTTAAGGTGCTATGATTTACTCACCTCCAGGGGGTCACTAAGAGTCGGGCACGACTGAGCGACTTCACTTTCACTTTTCACTTTCATGCATTAGAGAAGGAAATGGCAACCCACTCCAGTGTTCTTGCCTGGAGAGTCCCAGGGACAGAGGAGCCTAGTGGGCTGCCGTCTATGGGGTTGCACAGAGTCGGACACGACTGAAGCGACTTAGCAGCAGCAGGGATGTTTGAGCAAACTCCAGGAGACAGTGAAGGACAGGGAAGTCTGGTGTCTAGGATGCCGCGGAGTCAGACACAGATGAGCAACTGAAGAATAAGGGGTGTAAATGAATGCCTTGGATTCTTTCCCTACTTTTGTTTTTAAGAAGCTCAGTTGTGTCTGACTCTTTGTGACCCTATGGACTATACACTCCATGGAATTCTCTAGACCAGAATACTGCAGTGGTTAGCCTTTCCCTTCTCCAGGGGATCTTCCCAACCCAGGGATCGAACCGAGGTCTCCCACACTGCAGGTGGATTCTTTACCATCTAAGCCACCAGGGAAGCCCAAGAATACTGGAGTGAGTAGCCTATTCCTTCTCTAGTGGACCTTCCCGACCCAGGAATCGAACCAGGGTCTCCTGCATTGGAGGCGGATTCTTTACCAACTGAGCTATCAGACCGAAGTAAACAATTTCAGTGAGCTTATACTAATTAATGATGTGCTTTTTATGATGTCTGTTGAGGCCGGGGTCCCCAATTTCTGAATGTGGATTGTTACCTCCTGTCGGATCAGCAAGGACATTAGATTAGAAATAAAGTGCATGATAAATGTAATGTGTTTGAATTATCCTGAAACCATCCCTCACCCCTCACCCACTTCGGGCCGTGGAGAAACTGTATTCCACGAAACCAGTCCCTGTGCCAAAAACGCTGGGGACCACTGTCGGTGCATCACCATGGTATGCCTCTGTAAAATAATAGAAAAGAGCTGTTTCTAAGGAAGAAAAGAAAGAGGAGGAGGAGGAAGAGAAGAATTGGAAGAAGGAAAAGAGGAGAGGGAGGAGGGGCAGCGAGGAGGATGGCTGAAGGAAAATCTTCTTGCAAGGCAGCCTTCGAAGAACATCCTGGGCCAATATACACAAACATCTTGGAGCTAAATCTCTCTCTCTGTGGAGAGGAGAAGCAGAAAACGAGAGAAAGAAGCCTGGTGAGAGGGCTTAGTTCTGTCAGCGGAGCTCTGGTGGAGTCGTCTTGCGGAAACAGCTCCCAGGAGTGCCGGGCTGAGCGCTGAAACTATGCTCAGGGAAATTATTTCTCTAAAGCAAGGGTTCTAAGAGGAGTGTGTGCTCAGAGACTTGTGCTGAGCACACACTCAGTCATGTCCAACTGTATGTGACCCCATGGGCTATACTCTACCAAACTCATCTATCCATGGGATTTTCCAGGCAAGAATACTGGAACCCGGGTTGCTGTTTCTTTCTCCAGGGGATCTTCCCGCCCCCCCACCCCAAGAGATTGAACCCATGTCTCCTGCGTCTTCTGCGTTCTTTACAGATTCAGGCAGGCAGATTCTTTACCACTGAGTTACCATGGAACCTCATAAGACTTAGGTGCACTTTTTTTTTTTGCCCTGGAGCGAGGAGACATAGCTTTCTTTAGATATTTAATGTAGTCCACGACTTCAAAAAACATGTTAAAACAAATTGTTTAGGGGCAGGGCTTCCCAGAACCACTCTTTCCAGAAGCATCGAGGCTGCTCTGCTCCTCCTAAGTCCTGATTTCATCAGCAGGGAAAGAAGCAACATGTAGGGTTGTTAGAGCAGCTTTTTCCTGAGTCTGAAACCTAAGGAGCTTAAATCCATAGCCTTGGTCTCCTTAAGCTCATGTCCTAACAAGAACAGAATTTAGACGGACTGCATGTATATGGGAGCACATCTTCTCTATTTGCTATGTTATTTGTTCTTCACACACCTTTGGAGATAAGTAGGTCACCTTACCATCAGTTCCCATTCACAGAACAGGAAATTGAGGGCCGGAGAGCTAAAGCAACTGGTTTAAGTTTACAAGCGGTAGTGACCTGCTGAGCTGAGAATCTAGGCTTCCAACTCCTAGGATAATGTCTGTTGTACCACAGCCCTCTGCCCCCAGTTTTTATCATGGGCAGGAATCCAAAGAAGGGTAAGACATGTCTGCCCACAAGGAAGTTAAAATCTAAACACAGTTTTGTTTTATTTTCCTCCCAGGGGCAAAAAGATGTTTTTAATCCCCTCCACTCAACCCTGCACATGTCGCTGTTACGTGCCCTGCCCTTTCTCAGAGGTAGACTGAATCAAAACCGTTTAGAGGGAAGCCGTGCTCTTGCCAGACAGCAAAGAAAGTGGCCAGAGCTTACGCTGCCGCAAAACTCCGGGTAGATGAGAAAAACAAACAATACTCCTCATCACATTTTTAAAGATAGATTGTGTTTGAAAGAATAGGGTCAGAATCTTGCTGAGAAGGCAAATAACCTTCCTTCAGTAAACATGTAACGTACAAATTATTATTTATTAGAAATCTGTTTATTTACTCGAATTTGTGATCGAAAGTCTTATTAGCCCTTTGCAGTTTTGGGTGTGGGGGGTTGTTGTTGGTTTACCTCTGCTTGCATCTTCACTTCTTCCCACCTAACTGTGCAATGTACACTCAATTTGGGCAGGATGTACATCTGTGATTCTTGGTTTGGGGTTTGGACCTGTGACTTGTTTTTGCCAATAAGGCCAACGTCATACTGTACCCATCCAGAGCCAGAGCCTCAAGAGGCCTTATGTATTTTTCCTAAGGTTCCTTGTACTTCTGCCATCACCTTGAGAAGACGATGCAGACTAGCCCACTGGTACCAGGAAAAGAGAGACTGGATATTTGGGATGGAGCTGCACCAACCAAGTCATCCCAGCTGGGCAGAGTCTACATTAACTAAACCCCCCAAAAGGCACCTCTCTGAAGGTGTCTCCAAGGCCAAACCATCAGCTTGTTACATAGTTCTTTTTCATAACCCATCATGTATTTTTGGTCCCAACCCAGCAGATTCAATTTTAGTTGAACTTTCCTGTTTAATTTTTCTTTTTAAAAAAATTGTAGCAGCAAGTAGGATCTTAGTTCCCCGCCCAGTTTATGGAACTCACTCCTCCTGCTTTGGAAGCATGGAGTGTTAACCACTGGACTGCCAGGGAAGTCCCTGTTGAATTTTAACAAAAAAGCTTCAACTCTCCGAGTTTCTTTTACCTGGAGGAAGGGAGTTCTGGCCCAATTATGTTTTGTTTTGTTTTTTTCTCTTGCAAGATATTTGCTTTACAATATTGTCCTGGTTTCTGTTATATATCAACATGAATCAGCCACAGGTGTACATATATACATTACAGATATCCCTCAGAAATACTCTGGATTCCATTTCAGACCACTATAATAAATCAAATATTACAAAAAAAAAAAAAACAGGTCACGTGAATTTTTTATTTCCCCAGTGCTTCCCAGGCCCCCCTACTTAAGGATGGTGAAAATATTTATACATGTATGACAAAGAGCCTTGCTTCAACCAGGGTTCCATGACAGAAGTAAGCTCCACAGAATGTTATTTGAGAGACTATTTTTTCAATTGTCTTGAAGGAATACAGCTAATACCCTAGTGCTATTGTTGGTACATAGAACTTTCAGGATTAAATCTCTCACAAAACCCCAATTGAGAAGGGCTTCCCTGGTAGCTCAGCTGGTAAAGAATCCACCTGCAATGCAGGAGACCCCAGTTCAACTCCTGGGCTGGGAAGATCTGCTGGAGAAGAGATAGGCTACCCACTCCAGTATTCTTGGGCTTCTTCCCTGGTGGCTCAGCTGGTAAAGAATCTGCCTGCAACGTGGGAGACTTGGGTTCGATCCCTGGGTTGGAGAATCCCATGGACTGTATAGTCTATAGGGTTACAAAGAGCTGGACATGACTGAGAGACTTTTAGTGACAAATCTGATCTGACTTAAATCCATATTTCTTCTTTTAACGCACAATCCTGTTGTTCTTATTCTATTGTCTCAGCTTTCATCTGCTGTTGGCCATAACAGTATGATCTATATGTGCACATACCCACTGCATTTACTTATACATTTATGGTTGCTCAAAATTCTCTAAGTACAAATTTCGAATCTAGGATGATTCCCCAAATGGTTCAGCTGTCCTTCCAGTACGTTGGTAGGGATTATACTTCCATGATTTCTTAAAGTAAGATGTGCCATATGTTAATAACTTCCTTTGTAGAAGCGATGAGCATCCTTTTCAAGCAGAGTCTGTAAGAGCTTTGCATACTTCACCATGTTCTCCTTTCCTGCCTCAACAAACACAGACTCACATTTTGAGACAGAACTTGCATCCTGGAGTAGCTAAAATGAGTAGAATGAGGTCTTACCACCTCACATTGACGATGCCTGATGGGTGCAAAAAGTCACTTTTGTTTGTGTTCAGCCACCGAAATTTTTGTGTTCTTTGTTACTGCAGCATAACTTTACTTATCCTACCTGCTTCTTCCAAAAATGCTCTGCAAAATTCCTACCCCTATTTACTTACAAACCAGGAGTGGTTTATCTTCACTGGTTTTAGTGATCTCGCTTTGTGACTCCCTCTATTCTGAACAATTCATGTTTTCTGAATCTGCTGACTCTGTCTTCTACCATCAGTGGTATGAAGAAGTCTATTTCTATTTCAGGACTGTGCTAAAAGCAGGGCTCTGGGAATCGTTTATCCTAGGTATAGCAATAAGGGAGTGAATTGTATGGAGCAAATTTTAAAACAGTCTGTTGCTGTTCAGCCAGTCAGTTATGTCCCACTTTTTGTGACCCCATGGACTGCAGCATGCCAGGCTTCCCTGTCCTTCATCATCTCCTGGAGTTTGCTCACGCTCAAGTCCATTGAGTCAGTGATGTCATCCAACCATCTCATTCTCTGTTGCTCCCCTCTCCTCCTGTCCTCAATTTTTCCTAGCACTGGGGTCTTTTCCAATGAGTTGGCTCTTCAGATCAGGTGGCCAAAGTATTGGACAGTGATACAACCAACTAAAAATCAGCGTGTTTTTTATTATCATCTTGTGGCTGAGGGCAAGATGGCTTAAATGTGCTCATTAGGTGCAAGAACTTTACCAGCAATAAATATCAAAACCAACTGGGATGCGGGAATTCATTCATTTTCTCAGCACCTCTTAGGTGCAACACCCAGTGCTATGCACTGCAGATGAAGTATCCAGCAGTTCTGACACAGTCCCTGCCCTTGTGGATTTTACACTCAGGGTGCAGGGATAGAATCCAGCAAGGGTGCAGGTTGGGATGAAAGGCGTTGCTCTTCCTTCTTGAGAGGATAATGTTTGAGTTAGGCTGAATGATAAGGAGCAGGCAGCAGTGGAAAATCTAGGCAAGCATTCCAGGTGCAGTGAAAGTCAGCGCAAGAGTCTTGAACCAAGAACACGGCCGAATGTGGAGCAATGTGGGTGAAGTGGTGTCTGGAGACAGATGGTGAAGCAAAGGGCCAGGAGTCAGCCCTGTGCAGAATCTCACAGGCCATGGTAAGGAGTCTGGGTTTTAATCTGGTTGCAAAGGGGAAGCACTGGAGAGCTTTAAGCAGGAGAGGTATATAATTTCATAAAGAAAGACCCCCGTGGCTGCTGTGTAGAGTATAGAGAGGCAAGAAGGGGAGCAGAAACCACTTTGGGGGCTGTTGCCTTGGCCCGAGTGAGGGGTGCTTATGACTTTGATGAAAGTCCTAGCAGTGGGTATGAAGGAAATGGTCAAATTCAAGAACTGTCTTGGAAGTATCTCGAATACCTCTCAGATATGACACTGGTTTGGATAGTGGCTGTGATGAAAGACAGGACATATAAATGACTCCTAGTTAAAATGATGGATTAAAAAACTGAGTGGGTGATGAGCGTCAGTTATTGAGACATTTTCTTCACAGCTTATGCTCCACTAACCTAGAAAAAGAAAAATGAATTCCCTTTCCCCAACTAACCTTGTGCTGACAAAAAAAGAAATACACTAAAGAAATAGGATGAAAGAATTATTTTTCAGTTAATTAACATTCTCATATTATTTAAGCTACTGAGTGATGCTAGTGGTAAAGAATCTACCTGCCAATGCAGGAGATACAAGAGACGAGGGTTCAGTCCCTGGGTTGGGAAGATCCCCCTGGAGAAGGGCATGGCAACCCACTCCAGTAATTTTACCTGGAAAATCCCACGGACACAGGAGCCTGGTGGGCTGCAGTTCATGGCATCACAAAGAGTAGGGCATGACTGAATGACTAAGCACACACACACATACACACACACACGCATTATTCGAGCTACTGGAGAGTACCACACACCAGTCCCATCCCAGGGCATCCAGGACTGAACTCAGACAAGCAATTTGATTGGCCCATGGTGACATCATGCTTCTATTTCAGAGTTGAACTTGGGATCTGGGTGTTTGTGCCCAGATCCTGAGGTCTAGTTGTCCACTGGCCCCTAAGCCCTGGAGGGCGCAATGCTGTGCAGAAACCATTCTAGGAGCTGATAAAAAAGCTCACATGGCTGGGCTTTGGGTCAGAGGGTTGTGTAACACAGTCCACAATGGCAATGGAAGTAAGACTAGAAACCAGAAAATATATGTCAGTGTGGTCTGACCCCTTGCTGGGTTCGCATGAAAAGCCCATCTGCTTTCCAGAAAGCAGTGGTACAGACCATTGTTCCTGTTCACGAGCTCTCTGGGGCAGTTCTTCAAGGACACAGTCCCCTCTTGCACTAGAGATTATTTTAAAAGTAAACAACACAAGATACCACTATTTAAAGAAAGTCTGTGGCTCTAACATCCTTCTCAGAAACATTTTATTGTTGCACAAAAAAGGACCTCATTACAAAGAGTTTTACTCATAGCCTTACAAAGAAGGTGGAAACCATGGGTGGTCTGGCCATACCTAGGAGGCAGAAGTAACTAGCTCCAGTCTCAAAAGGCAGCAGTGAATTCCAGAACAGATCTCTGCTATGAAAATTGACTTTTGCCTGCTACAAGCTTATAAGAGAATCCTCACATGTCTCACCCTGTGTAATGACTTGAGAAAGGCACAGCATTCACTGTAACTGTGCCACCACTACAGTCTGCAGTTTAACAAATTACAGTGTCGATTTCCCTTTTCGTTGCGTCTTTCGAGCATGGTGCCCAAAGCTTAAGGGTGGTGGGGTCCTGGGTTGATCCCTTAAGCTTTAGCCCACTCCCCCTGGGTGTGTTGAAGGCATCTCCACCGCCTAGTTTATGGCAAATCTCTGATTGAGTCATTGCTATAGGATGAAGAAAAATCTCAAATCATGGACTCACACTAATGCAATGTCAGACGGAGCCACAAGATCATATCGGTGCAGTTCACAAGAGTCATAACGTGTGGAGGACACATATGCACATCATACACACAGTACCTACGCCGAAGGAGGTCTACCACCTAGAGACAGAATATCATAGTGGCTAGGTGCTTGAACTCTGGAGCTGAACTGCCCAAGTTCAAGCTCCACTTCTCTCACTTATTAGTTGTATACGTAAAGCCTTGGCAAGTCTGTCATTTAACAGACTGTAACCCATTTAGGGTGACAACAGAGTATATTTCATAGGGTACCTGAAATGGTTAAATGAATTAAAACACACGAATCGCCAGTCAATGTCCGATGCAGGATGCAGGATGCTTGGGACTGGTGCAAGGAGAGGACCCAGAGAGATGGTATGGGGTCGGAGGTGGGAGGGGATTCATGTTTGGGAACGCACGTACACTCATGGTGAATTCATGTCAATGTTTGGCAAAACCAATACAGTAATGTAAAGTAAACTAAAGTTAAAATAAAAATTGAAAAAAAATAAATAAAAGTTGATACCAAAAAAAAAAAAAAAAACACACACGAAGNAAAAAAACCACACACGAAGATGTGGTGCGTAAATACAATGGAATATTACTCGGTCATATAAAAGGAATGAAATCATTTATTTGTGAAGATGTGGATAGACCAAGGGACTATCAAACAGAGTGAAGGAAGTCAGAAAGTGAGACACAAATATTGTGTTAACACACATATGTGGAATCTAGAAAAATGGTACAGATGAAACTACTTGCAGGGCAGAAATAGAGACGCAGATATAGAGAGTAGACGTGGTCCTGGCAGGCAGATGAGGGAGTGGAATGAATTGGGAAATTGGGGTTGGCATATATACACACTACTGTGTGTGAATAAATAGCTAGTGGGAAGCAGTATAGCACAGAGAGCTCCGTTAGGTGCCTGGGATGGCTAAAATGGTGGGATGGGGTGAGGGTGGGAGGGAGGCTCAAGAAGGACGGGATATCAGTACACACAGAGCTGATTCACTTTTGTTGTATGGCGGAAACTGACATGACACTGGAGAGCAACTATACCCCAATAAAAAAATTAAGAAGATTAAAAGCTAAAAGTAACCAAAAAACCTTCACATAAATGACAGAATAGCACACTGGCAAAGAGAGGGTACTGTGTAAACACCCGCTATTGTTATGATCCTCCTGCACTTTTTTTGTCTAAGGTCACATGTAGTATTTATTTCATTACTCCGGGTGCCATCAGAGATCATTTTAAGGGAACACAGTAGAAACAACATGTGTTGAGCCTCCATTACATACCAGCAACTGTTCTAGAGACTGAACGTGCTCCACCTCAAAGTCTGAAATGTTCCTCCCACAGCAGTAGCCCATGATCAAAGTTGGGAAAAGGTATGGTTTGCTTCAGGCACTTAGCACAGCCTGGCAACAACCCATCCTCCGTCCAGAACCTGGTTCTGCCACTTACTGCGTGACCTTGGGCAAGTTACATTAGCCCTCGGAGTCCTCATTTCCTTACCTATTAATCTAAAAGAGGCATAAAAACTTACTTTCACAGGAAGAATCTAGCAAGTTTATATATGTATATTAAAGTGGCTGGTACACACACCAAAATAAAGGAATGAACAAATATAACGAAACAGAAACAGACTCACAAATACAGAGAACAAACTAGGGATTACCAGAGGCAAGGGATTAAGAGACATAACTACTAGGTATAAAATAAGTTACAAGCATGCAGTGTACAGCACAGGAGATATATAATAGTCAATATTTTATAGTAACTTCATATGGAGCTGAAGCTACAAAAACATTGAATTACTATGTTATACACCTGAAATTAATATAATATTGTAAGTCATCTGCTGCTATTGCTGCTGCTGCTAAGTCACTTCAGTCGTGTGTGACTCTGTGCGACCCCATAGAAGGCAGCCCACCAGGCTCCTCAGTCCCTGGGATTCTCCAGGCAAGAATACTGGAGTGGGTTGCCATTTCCTTCTCCAGTCCATGAAAGTGAAAAGTGAAAGTGAAGTCGCTCAGTCGTGTCTGACTCTTCGCAACCCCATGGACTGCAGCCTACCAGGCTCTTTCGTCCATGGGATTTTCCAGGCAAGAGTACTGGAGTGGGAGTGCCATCACCTTCTCCGTGTAAGTCATCTATAGTTCCATAAAAAATAAATGAAAAAAATGGCTGGCACAGTGCAGATTCTTAAAAGTAATGTTGCTCTTATAATTACTTGTCAGCTTCTCCCTCCCAGGAACTGGTAGCTTCCCTTGGGAAACCTCAAGGACAATCATCATTTTACTTTTTAAAAATGATTTATTATCATTCTTTCATAGAAAAAAACATAATATTTTAAATCATTATATGTAGAATTCCTGCTCCATACAACACTCTCTTCTATATCCTGCCCCCAAATAGCCAAAATTATTAATGAAATGAATGACATTGCCTTTAACTTTATTTTGAAGATATGTATTTTCTTGCCATGTATGTGATTCCACTTGCTATTTAGTGTTGCTATATTGGGCTTCCCTGGTGGCTCAGATGTAAAGAATCTGCCTGCAATGTGGGAAACCTGGGTCTGATCCCTAGGTTGAGATGATCCCCTGGAGAAAGGAATGGCTACGCACTCTGGTAATTTTTTTTAATTAACTAAATTATTTTAACTGGAGGATAATTTCTTTACAATATTGTGGTGGTTATTGCCATACATCAACATGAATCACCCATGGGTACACACGCATCTCCCTGTCCTGAAACCCCCTCCCACTTCCCACCTCCCTCTCCACCCCATCCCTCTGGGGTGTCCCAGAGCACCGGCTTTGAGGGGCCTGCTTCATGTATTGAACTTGCACTGGTCATCTATTTTACACATGGTAATATACATGTTCCAATGCTATTCTCTCATGTCATCCCACCCTTGCCTTTTTCCACATAGTCCAAAAATCTGTTCTTTACATCTGTGTCTCTTTCGCTGCCTTGCATATAAGATCGTCGTTACCATCTTTCTAAATTCCATATATATACAATAATATACTGTATTGATGTTTTCTTTCTGACTTACTTCACTCTGTAATAGGCTCCAGTTTCATCCACCTCATTAGGACTGACTCGAATGCATTCTTTTTTATAGCTAAGTAATATTCCATTGTGTATATTTACCACAACTTTCTTATCCATTCTTTTGCTGATAGACATCTAGGTTGCTTCCATGTCCCAGCTATTGTAAACAGTACTGCAATGAACACTTGGGTATATGTGTCCCTTTCAATTCTGGTTTCCTCAGTGTGTATTGCTGGGTCATACGGCAGTTCTAGTTCCAGTTTTTTAAGGAATCCTTGTACTGTTCTCCGTAGTGGCTGTACCAGTTTGCATTCCCACCAGGAGTGTAAGACAGTTCCCTTTTCTCCACGCCCACTCCAGCTTTTATTGTTTGTAGACTTTTTGATGGCAGCCGTTCTGACCGATGTAAGATGATACCTCATTGTGGTTTTGATTTGCATTTTTCTAATGATGCTAAAGCTGAAACTCCAATACTTTGGCCCCCTCATGCAAAGAGTTGACTCATTGCAAAAGACTCTGATGCTGGGAGGGATTGGGAGAAGGAGGAGAAGGGGACGACAGAGAATGAGATGGCTGGATGGCATCACTGACTCAATGGACGTGAGTTTGGGTGAACTCTGGGAGTTGGTGATGGACAGGGAGGCCTGGCGTGCTGCAATTCATGGGGTCACAAAGAGTCGGACACGACTGAGTGACTGAACTGAACTGAACTGAACTGAACTGAATAATGTCACTCCAGTATTCTTGCCTGGAGAATCCCACAGACAGAAGAGCCTGGTGGGCTGTAGTCCATGGGGTCCCGAAGAGCTGGACACAACTGAGTGACTAACAACAAGCAAACAACAAACACAGTGAAAGAAAAAAATTAATTCTTGTTATATTTCCAACAGGCATATGCTTACTTACTCTATGTTCACTGTTCAGCCTGACAGATTGATAGTTTCCTTTTATTTCCCCTGTAGCTTTTTTTTTTTTATCAAAGAAGAAGCATTAATTGAGACAGAAGGATGGAATGATGACCAACACCTCTGAGATGACTGGGAGTGATAGCTGTTCTGGTCATCTGTGGGGGCTTATCCTATTGATTCTAAAATCTGTCTATGGCTTTGTCAACCAAATCTTAAGGCTCTGAGGGATACACGTCTTATGATTCTGAAAATGGGAGAGCTGTAAGACGGCAGCTCCTCCAAAGAGCTAGGCTAAGTATTTTGGTACCCCTGGCCCTTCCTTTTGGTTCCAGGCAGCAGTAGGGAAGTGCAATTACACAATATATCAAGCTAAGGACCTCAGACCTACAAACACACCTCTATTTACCGTAGCCTGGCACTGACCAGGGACTGGCCACAGCCTACCAGGTCAGTTGGTGTCACTGATGATTATATGCACTGGTGTTGCATTGGGTGGCAGAAAGTGCCAGAAGTCCAAGAAGACTAATACTAGGTTGAGATTGGAGAGAACTAGCATCAGAACAGGAGAAGGCAATGGCACCCCACCCCAGTACTCTTGCCTGGAAAATCCCATGGACCGAGGAGCCTGGTGGGCTGCAGTCCATGGGGTAGCGAAGAGTTGGACATGACTGAGTGACTTCACTTTCACTTTTCCCTTTCATCCATTGGAGAAGGAAATGGCAACCCACTCCAGTGTTCTTGCCTGGAGAATCCCAGGGACGGCGGAGCCTGGTGGGCTGCCTTCTATGGGGTCGCACAGAGTCGGACACGACTGGAATGACTTAGCAGTGCAGTAGTAGCATCAGAACAGCATGACCTTGGCAGCACAAGTGGCTCTCGGAGGTCAGAGGGAAGAAGACAGCAGGGACAAGGCGTGGGCCTGGACACAGGCAACACTCCGTACTCCTTGCTGCTAAGTTGCTTCAGTCGAGTCCGACTCTGTGCGACCCCGTGGACTGCAGTACTCCTGAGTGCTTTCTGAAGAGGCCACTTTTTCAGCCTCTCAAACATGACATGCCCTTCTGATGACCTAAATTACTGGGGCCCCTTGCCCCAGCAGGACTGCTGAATACTAAAGTCATAGTCAAGCCAATCAGGAATTCACTCCTTTAACAAATATTTATTGAGTACCTACTATAAGAACAAAAGATGTCAAATTTCCATGACCATGGTGCTTACATTCTAGCAAGGGGAGACAGATAA
>SJYQ01005433.1:226768-284683 GCA_006410935.1 Redunca redunca
CAAAGAGTCAGACACGACTGAGCGACTGAACTGAACTGAACCCTTCCTTAATGTACGATCCTAAATCACCTCTTCTTATGCAAAATAAGAACGGCAGATTCATTTGTCCTGAGGCAAATTGTGTGAATTCTATCATTTTATCAGATTTTGTTTTGATTCAGTTTCACTCTCCTGTCACATATTCAGGCTGAACTTTTTTTTTTTTAATTGGAGGATAACTACTTTACAATATTGTATTGGTTTCTTTCATACAACATGTATCACCTGTAAGTATGCATATGTGTCCCTTCCTTCTTGAGCCTCCCGCCCACTGCACCCTCCATCTTCCTCCTCCGGATCATCGCAGAGCAACAGGCTGAGCGCCGTGTGTTTATACAGCAGCTTCCCACCTGCTGTCTGTTCCATACATGGTAGCGCATATATGTCAGAGCTGCTCTCTCAGTTCGTCCCACCCTCTCCTTCCCCTGCTGTGTCCACAAGTCCGTCCTCTATGTCTGTGTCTCTGCTCCTGCCTGCAAATATTCCTGGTTCATCATCACCAGTTCTCTAGGTTCAATATATATGCACTAATATACAATATTTGTTTTTCTCTTTCTGACTTACTTCACTCTGTATAACAGGCTCTAGGTTTGTCCACCTCAGTTCAACTGACTCAAATTCGTTCCTTTTACGGCTGAGTAATATTCCATTGTGTATAGATACCACAGCTTTACCCATTCATCCGTCCAAGGACATCTAGGTTGCTTCCATGTTCTGGCTACTGTAAATAGTGCTGCAATGAACAAAACTATAAAGATGAAAAGACAACCCTCAGAATGTGGGAAAATAATGCAAATGAAACAACTGACAAAGGATTAATCTCCAAAATATATAAGCAGCTCATGCAGCCTGATATCAGAGAAGCAAGCAATCCAATCAAAAAATGAGTGGAAGACCTAAGCAGATATTTCTCCAAAGAAGACATACAGATGGCTGATAAACACATGAAAAGATGTTCAGTGGAGCTCATTATTAGAGAAATGCAAATCAAAACTACCAGTCAGAATGGCCATCATCAAAAAAAAGTCTACAAACAATAAATGCTGGAGAGGATGTGGAAAAAAAGAGAATCCTCCTGAGCTGTTGGCGGGAATGTAAATTGATCCAGCCACTATGGAGAATAGTATGGAGATTCCTTTAAAAACTTGGAATAAAACTACCATATGACCCAGCAATCCCACTACTGGGCATATACCCTGAGAAAACCATAATGAACTGTTTCTTACTACGTTCTCCTGGCTTCTTACTCACAGAAGGGTCAGATACTATAGTGATTATCTTGCAGAGGCTCACTCATTGTTTTTGGAAACAGGCCACAGATGAAGTAACAATAACCACATTGACAAAATAAAGTTAAACCAGCAATACAGTATTATGACAACAGAGTGCCTCTTGATTTGAAAAAGCAGAGGTGGTACTCTGGCCTTTTTTTTTTTTCTTTGTATATGCAATATAATTTCCCTTGCCATTCTGCCTCTATCTACCACCAATAAATCTTCATCCAAGAAAGATAGTTCAATGTTTTCCCCAAGGGCCTTCAGGAATGACTAACTGGGTGTGGTTGACAATACATGAGAAATTTTACTTCAAAAATAAATATTTCCATTATACTTCCTTAAGGGATACATGAGGTCAGGATATGTTATACAACTTTTCTTCACAGCATATAATTTTCTAATTTTTACCACAATTATTTCTCTTCAAAACAAATTAGAGATCTTGCCAGAATGTTTCTTACAAGATTGCTTAGAGTAACTAAAAATGAAAAGCAATCTGAATGCCCAACACCAGGGAACTGGCTGAATACAACATGATGTGTGTACCTATCAGTGGAGCATGATGCAGCCACTAAAATGATGCTGTCAAAAAAAGTTTATTAATGTGGAAAGATGTTCATTTCATATTGTCTACTGAAGAGAGCATATTAAGCAATAATTTATACTATAACATGTATAGCAGAAATAGCATTATGGTTGCAATATAAGGAATTATGTATGTATTATAATGTAGCAGACATTACATTTTATAATGTATGAAATACATTGTAACATATATGTGTTAGTCACTCAGTCATGTATGACTCTGTGACCCTATGGCCTGTAGCCTGCCAGGCTCCTCTGTCCTTGGAATTCACCAGGCAAGAATACTGGAGTGGGTAGCCATTCCCTTCTCCAGGAGGTCTTCCTGATTCAGGGATCAAACCGGGGTCTGCATTACAGGCAGATTCTTTACTGTCTGATTTATTGTCTAACGTATTATTCTTTGCTGTCTAACATTATTTCTTTGCTAATCACAAGAACATACCTCTCAGGTTAATGATTTTAGTGTCTATGTATGGGAAGATGTAAGGGTATGGGCTCATTTTTAAAAAAATCTATTTGGCTTCACCAGATGTTAATAGTGGCATGTAGGATCTAGTTCCTCAACCAAGGAATCAAACTCAGGATGCTGTGCTGGGAGCATGGTGTCTTAACCACTGGCCCGCCAGTGAAGTCCCAACGTATTATTTCTCTGGCCCTTTCTGGGCCTCAGACTCCATCACTGCCTCTTGTTAAACACTCTTGCAGCATCCTGTACTTTTCTTGCATAGCAAATGAGTGTTTACTTGCTTACTTACTGATTTTGCCCCTTCACTTGAATATAATCTGCTGGAGGGAAGGGACGTGTCCATCTGATACGTTGCTGTATCTAACTGCATCTAGGTTTTAGTAAACAGATCAAAAGCTGCTGAACTGAAAGAATTATTGATGGACAGAGGAGCAGGCTACAGTCTATGGGGTTGCAAAAGAGTCGGACACGACTTAGTGACTAAACAGCAAGAACAACAACGAATATGCACAGAAAAATTTCTGGAATCTATATATCAAAATGTTAACAATGATTTTTCAGTAAAGAGAGGGATTATGGGTAATTTCTCTTTTCTTAATTTTCTAATTTTTCCACAATGGTTATGTACTTTTTTGTTTTTTTTTTAATAAAAATGACTTGTTGGGATTTTAAAATTGGAAATTGTTTTTGTAGGCTTTTGGGCTGACAGTGCTTCAGTCAATTTCAAAATGTCAACGTATTACAACAGTAAGGTCTTCACTTCTCACTCAGTCTCGGTAGGGAGCTATGTTCTAGACTCCAGGTTAAGTTCAGGTCCTGCCTCCTACAGGGAGCCCAGTAGAAGGATTAGTTCCTACCTGGATATGCTGTTCTCACAGCAGAAGGCAGAAGCCCAAGAGGGACCAGCAGAAACACGCAACGCCCTTTAAAACCCCTGCCCAGGATTCACACTGCCCCTTATGCCCACTTTCTGTGGCCAAAACAAGTCATATGGTCAAGCCCAAAGTCATGCAGCAAGCAAGTGTATCTGCCTCCTAGAAGACGCAGGAGCTTCCCTGATACATCAGGCCTTCCCTGATAGCTCAGTTGGTGAAGAATTCGCCTGCAATGCAGGAGACCCCAGTTCGATTCCTGGGTTGGAAAAATCCCCTGGAGAAGGGATAGGTTACCCACTCCAGTATTCCTGGGCTTCCCTTGTGGCTCAGCTGGTAAAGAACCCACCTGCAATGCGGAAGACCTGGGTTCGACCCCTGGTTGGGAAGATCCCTGGAGAAGGGAATGGCTACCCATTCCGGTATTCTGGCCTGGAGAATTCCATGGACTGTATAGTCCATGGGGTTGCAAACAGTCGGACACGACTGAGCGACTTTCACTTCACTTTCACTTTCATGAGGCGTAGGAAGTCACACGATAATGGCAAAAATATACTATTACAGGGAGAAAACAAAGATTTGGGTCCAATAACTGAATCTATCACAACATAATACTTTCTAACAAATAAGGTCCCTTTTATGCTACCAAAGTCTAAGTTTAAAAGTCAGAATTGCAAATGAATATCAAACTCTGAAAAGAAGGGCTGAATCCCTGAACCAAAAGACAGCTTTTCAAAAACACATATGTCAGCGTAGATAATCAGCACAGCCTCAGAATGAAAGGTTAGCAATGCAGCAAAGAAAAGCAAACTGAAGTATTGTATCAGTTGTTGTATGTGGAAACTGTTGCATTCAGTAAAACTGGGGAAAAACTGTTGCATTAACAACCCTCAAAGATTTATGCCAGGTTCATATATCCCTACGGGGCTTCCCAGATGGCGCTAGTGGTAAAGAACACGCGTGCTAGTGCAGGAGAAATAAGAGAAGTGGGTTTGACCCCTGGGTCAGGAAGATCCCCTGGAGGAGGGCATGACACCCCCTTCCAGTCTTCTTTCCTGGAGAATCCCATGGACAGAGGAGCCTGGCAGGTTACAGTCCATAAGGTCACACAGGGTCAAATGCGACTAAAGCCACTTAACACACACACATATACATCTGTAAATCAGTGATTCTCAACCAAAGGCAGTTTTGCCATCCAGAGGTCACTGGCAACATCTCTAGACTTGTTCGGTTGTCATAACTTGGGGGCAAAGGAAAGGTTGTCGTGACTTGCTGCTGACATGTGGTAGGTAGGAGCCAAGACTGCTGGAACATCCCACAATGCACAGTGTAGCCCCCACCACAAAGAACTATCCAGAACCCAGTGCCATGAGCATTGTTGACAAATCCTGCTGAAAACAGACTGTCTTGGTTGGTCCTCTCTCTCATTTATTTAGGGTTTGACCCTATGGTCTGTTTCTTCCAATTCAATATTATCCATGATGACCCAAGAAGTATGAAAGTGAATACTCACTGCAGCTTGCTATCTCTTGCTGCTTCTGGAATCCCAGGAATCATGCAAAGAAGTCTGGACTTTCTGCTAACTGCTAGAGTCCCATGGCCCAGCTACACCGATTATCCCAGCCAACCACCAGTCACATGAGCAAGGCCATCAAGGCCAGTTGTCCCCTGCAGAACCCACCTGTGGTCATGTGAGTGAACCCAGGCAAGCTCATTAAGGACTTCCCAGCCCCAAATGGACAAACCACAGTAATCTGAGCTAATGAATGATTCTTGTTTTAAGCCATAGGTTTGGGGAACGCTTATTACATTGCACTTGGCAGGATACAGACTAAGATGCTGTAACTGCTTTAGTTATTTTAAATTCTAAAAATAACCGTTAACTTGACCATGTGCATGTATCAGATGGGGTTGTTATTTTGTAGCCAGAGAAATTCAGAAAATTGCTTCAGTGCTCCATTCACTTTGCTAGTATGAGTCCATAACACATTATTTCTTTGTGGAGGAAAACATGTCAATATCTATTAAAGTGGAAGACAGCATGCAAGTTTGCATAATGTAAATATTTTTTCGCAATATCCCAATCAAAAAAATTTCCCAAGGAAGTATTCCCAACAGGTGGAAGCCTTCAGAGGAAAAGGCAGTGCCTGTCCAGAGTCCCTGAAATGCTTTGGTATCATGTTCCCATTGCTGTCACCTCTTTACTTCATAAAATTTCCCCTAGTCCATGTTAAATTCTCTCATTCCTGAGTGCAAGATCGTAGGGCCCTTAGAGACCATAGAAAGGGCTTAGTTTTAACTGAGTGATATAGTCAACGTAGTATAAAACTAGGCAAAATATACAAAAAAGAGTAAGGAAATATGAATGCCTTATAAACTGAGAAACATGTGTTTCTTCCCTCCATGGGAAAAAAAAAAAACACGGAAATTAAAACGACACAGAAATATCAGCTTTCACTTAGAGTCCCCCATGTCTGGGGACTTCCCTGGTGGTCCAGTGGCTAAGACTGTGCTCCCAATGCCGGGGCCACAGGTTTGATCCCTGGTCAGGGAACTGGATCCCGCAAGCCACAACAAAAAATCCCACGTGTCACAGCAAAGATCGAAGATCCCGCATGCTGCAACTAAGACCTGGGGCAGCGAAGGAAAAAAAGAACCCCATGTCTGATGACACACCCCTGGTGAGAATAGAGGACAGTGTCCTCCTCGAATGGCAGGAAAGAGAAGCTGTTTTAACCCATGCAGAGATAAATTTAGCAGATACTACAGAATTTTAAAAATTCAGTATTTTCCTCCAGAAGCAGGGTCTCTCTTTCCAGATGCTCTTTCATTGCCCTTTTGTGCCCCAAACCTTTCATCTCCCTTCTGTTCAGAATGCATTCCCCCTGCCCCTGCCCCAGGCCTCATCCTTGCCTGACACAATCCTAGACCATCTTTCCAGACTCAGCTCAAAACATCACTTTTAGATAGAGTTGAATGTTTCTCCGGCCTCTGTATTCCCACAGCTTTGAGTTGTTATCTAAATTAGTGCACCTGACACTTTGCTTTGGGATTTATCCCTGAACTATGACTCTTGTCCAGTGGACCAGGAGCTCCCACCAGAGCAGGACTCTCTCTCCTTTCTCCTTGCACCCCCAGGATCCAGACCAGTGTCCAGCAGAGGGACAATAGGCAATTAACATTTGTTGAATGAATTTGTTGAACCAATTATTGCCAAATTCAGACTTGAATTGAAGAAAGTAGGAAAAACCACTAGACCATTTAGATATGACCTAAATCAAATCCCTTATGATTATGTAGTTGAAGTGAGAAATAGATTCAAGAGATTAGATCTCATAGGCAGAGTGCCTGAAGAACTGAGGACGAAGGTTCGTGGCATTGTACAGGAGACAGGCATCAAGACCATCCCCAAGGAAAATAAATGCAAAAAGACAAAATGATTGCCTGAGGAGGCCTTACAAATACTTGTGACTAGAAGAGAAGCAAAAGGCAAAGGAGAAAAGGAAAGATATACCCATTTGAATGTAGAGTTCCAAAGAACAGCAAGGAGAGATAAGAAAGACTCCCTCAGGGATCAATGCACAGAAATAGAGGAAAACAATAGAATGGGAAAGTCTAGAGATCTCTTCAAGAAAATTAGAGATACCAAGGGAACACTTTATGTAAAGATGGGCACAATAAAGGACGGAAATGGTATGGATGTAACAGAAGCAGAAGATATTAAGAAGTGGCAAGAATGCACAGAAGAACTATACAAAAAAGATCTTCACACCCAGATAATCACAGTGGTGTGATCACCAACCTAGAGCCAGACATCCTGGAATGCTAAGTCAAGTGGGCCAAAGGAAGCATCACTACAAACAAAGCTAGTGGAGGTGAAGGAATTCCAGTTGAGCCATTTCAAATTGTAAAAGATGATGCTGTGAAAGTACTGCACTCAATATGCCAGCAAATTTGGAAAACTCAGCAGTGGCCACAGGACTAGAAAAGGTCAGTTTTCATTCCAGTCCCAAAGAAAGGCTATGCCAAAGAATGCTCCAACTACCACACAATTAATTGCACTCATCTCACACACTAGTAATGGAGAAGGCAATGGCACCCCACTCCATTACTCTTGCCTGGAAAATCCCATGGACCGAGGAGCCTGGTGGGCTGCAGTCCATGGGGTCACTAAGAGTCGGACACAACTGAGTGACTTCACTTTCACTTTTCACTTTCATGCATTGGAGAAGGAAATGGCAACCCACTCCAGTGTTCTTGCCTGAAGGATCCCAGGGACGGGGGAGCCTGGTGGGTTGCCATCTATGGGGTCGCACAGAGTTGGAGACAACTGAAGCGACTTAGCAGCAGCAGCACACATTAGTAAAGTAATGCTCAAAGTTCTCCAAGCCAGGTTTCAACAGTAGGTGAACTGTGAACTTCCAGATGTTCAAGCTGGATTTAGAAAAGGCAGAAGAACCAGAGATCAAATTGTCAATATCCGCTGGATCATCAAAAAAGCAAGAGAGTTCCAGAAAAATATCTACTTCTGCTTTATTGACTATGCCAAAGCCTTTGACTGTATGGATCACAGCAAACTCTGGAAAATTCTTAGAGATGTCAGTACCAGACCACCTGGCCTGCCTCCTGAGAAATCTGTATGCAGGTCAGGAAGCAACAGTTAGAACTGGACAAGGAACAACAGACTGGTTCCAAATCAGGAAAGGAGTATGTCAAGGCTGTATATTGTCATCCTGCTTATTTAACTTACATGCAGAGTACATCATGAGAAACGCTGGGCTGGATGAAGCACAAGCTGGAATCAAGATTGCCAGGAGAATTATCAATAACCTCAGATATGCAGATAATACCACCCTTATGGCAGAAAGCTAAGAGGAACTAAAAAACCTCTTGATGAAAGTGAAAGAGGAGAGTGAAAAAGCTCGCTTAAAACTCAACATTCCAGAAAATGAAGATCATGGCATCTGGTCCCATCACTTCACGGGAAATAGATGGGGAAACAGTGAAAACAGTGTCAGACTTTATTTTTGGGGGCTCGAAAATCATTGCAGATGGTGATTGCAGTCATGAAATTAAAAGACGCTTGCTCCTTGGAAGAAAAGTTATGACCAACCTAGACAGTATATTAAAAAGCAGAGACATTACTTCGCCAACAAAGGTCCATCTAGTCAAAGCTAAGGTTTTTCCAGTAGTCATGTATGGATGTGAGAGTTGGGCTATAAAGAAAGTTGAGCACTGAAGAATTGGTGCTTTTGAACTGTGGTGTTGGAAAAGACTCTTGAGAGTCCCTTGGACTGCAAGGAGATCCAACCAGTCCATCCTAAAGGAGATCAGTCCTGAGTATTTATTGGAAGGACTGATGTTGAAGCTGAAACTCCAATACTTTGGCCACCTGATGCAAAGAGCTGACTCATTTGAAAAGACCCTGATGCTGGGAAAGATTGAAGGCAGGAGGAGAAGGGGACAACAGAAGATGAGATGTTTGGATGGCATCACCAACTCTATGGACGTGAGTTTGAGTAAACTCCGGGAATTGGTGATGGACTGCAGTCCATAGGGTTGCAAACAGTCGGACATGACTGAGCGACTTAACTGAACTGACTGAACTGAATGAATAAATGAACTCAACTATCTTTTAAACTTCTTCTTTTTTACCACTGTTAATAAACACAGCTTTTTAATTTTTTTTTGAAAACCTGGTTGTAACTTCTAGAATTCTTTAAATGTATTAATTTTTAAATGTTAAAAAAATGGTTCAATAAATTCTTTATTTTTCACTTTTTATTTTGTACTGGGGTATAGCTGATTAACAATGTTGTGATAGTTCCATGCGGACAGCAAAGGGGCTCAGCCATACATGTATATGTATCCATTCTCCCCAAACTCCCCTCCCGTCCAGGCTGCCACATAACATTGAGAAGAGTTCCCTGTACTTTACAGCAGGTCCTTGTTGGCCACGTCCATCCCAAGCTCTCTAACTATCCCTTACGCTGATCCATCCCCCCTGGCAACCATAAGTTCGCTCTCTAAGTCTGGGAGCCTGTTTCTGTTTTGTAAATAAGTTCATTTGTATAATTTCATTTTAGATTCCACATATCAGGGATGTCATATGATATTTCTCCTTCTCTGTCTGACTTACTTCTCTCAGTATGACAATCTCTAGGTCCATCTGTCTTGCTATAAATGGCATTATTTAGGTGAACTCTATTATACAGATGAGGAAATCAAGACTCATAAACTAGCTAACTTAATTAAGCTATATACATGTTGACTCATATTTTCCTTTTAATTTGAGAAATAGTTTCATATAAATTAAATCTGATGAGTAGGAACAAGAGAGAATTAAAACTAAATTGAAAACATGTAAAGGACTCAGCTTATAAGAGGTGGCCCAGGAGCTGCAAGGTGGCTTTCTGACTGCAAACTCCGTGCTTTTCCACCAAGCCAGGCTCCTTACCCAAAGTGGATACATGTCATCTGTGCTGACTGGCAGAGATTTATTTCTTGTTTATTGTTTAGGTGACTTCAATCTTAAGGGTTGCACCAGAGTACCCTGGGAGCCACATGTTTGCCCACCAATATTTCGCTGCAGACACAGCCATAAAACCTATGGCTTCTGTCCAATGAACCCTTCCAGTTACCGCAATTGCACAACGAAGCAAATGCAACGTGTAAACAAAATGGCTCAAAACACAGAACGTAGCTGTAGCGGTGACAGCCACGGGGAGCAGTGAGATGCTGAAGCGAGTATGTCCCCCTGACAGCGTTCTGAGCCTGCAGACTGCGCGTTATCTGGGAGCCACTGGGCTCCCAGAGAGAGGCTGGCCAGCACGACTTGGCAGCACTCCCTCAGGCCGGTCTGGTTCCTGGTGGCATCAGGCAGGTTGCCAGGCATCACCCTCTGTGTGTGAGACAGCAGGGCAAGGTGCCCGAGGGCTAGAGACAAAAACATCTGTCGGAGTCACCAAGTTGTTGGTTGCCTGAGTTCACCCGCAGAGAAAGCCAGGGGAGCCGACTGCCAGGCCATTTCCAGGACGTGCCCTGTCCCCGTGAGGGACACTGAAAGCCTCAGGACCTGAGCCCAGAGGTCAGCCAACATGGAAGCAGATGCAAAAGCCTCGCCATCAGCATCTGCCAGAGGACAAGAGCTGGGGGCAGAAGCACAGACCCTCCTGACTGATAGTAATATGCAAAATGCCAGGGTGGAATCACATCTAAATGACAGCCAAGTCGCTGGTGGAAAAGTAAGCGAAAAGTCCGTCATAATTTTTTTTAATGTTACCTTTTCAACAAGACACCAAGTTACAGCTTGATGAATTGTCTTTTTTCATAGAAAATACTGATTCTGAGAACAGCAGTTTTCTATTTTGTTTGCTTTGGTTGCTTTTTATGGACTTAGAACATTTCAGGGACACAAGCGTCCATAAATGTCATCTCCTCCAGTATCCTGACCCTCACACAGAGTGGCCTCGGTCTTTCTGCTGAGTTAGTCACTCTTCTCTGTTATATCAGAGCAAAGTCAGACAGAGCACGTGTCCACGAAGGCCAACTAGCTCACCTTCCTGGCAGGATCCTAAAGATCAGAATTATATTCACCACCCACGACCGCCCAAGCCACTTTGCCATTTGGTGCACTGTTTTATTTTCTTCAAATCAGAACTTATTCCTCTTTCTCATGATGCCCATGCCTGGATTCTGATCTGGGGAAATAATGTGATCATTTGAAGGATAAAAGCAATATGACCAACTTATTTTCAAAATATCTGGGGTATCATTATAGTCCAGGTTCGATGCAGGATACAGGATGCTTGGGGCTGGTGCACTGGGATGACCCAGAGGGATGGTAGGGAGGAGGGAGGGAGGTTCAGGATAGGGAACACGTGTACACCCGTTACGGATTCATGTTGATGTGTGGCAAAACCAATACAATATTGTAAAGTAAAAAAATTTTTAAAAGTAAAAAAGTAAAAAATTAACATATCCAAAAAAAAAGAAAAGAGAAAAAAAAAAACAAAATATATGGGGTACTGTCTAAGTCTGTTTGGACTGCTGTAATGAAAGACCACAGACTGGGTGGTTTATGAACTACAGAAATTCATTTCTCACAGTTCCAGAGGTTGGGAAGTCCAAGATTAAGGCGCCAGCACATTTGCTGTCTGGTGGGAACCCACTTCCTGGTTCATAGACGGCCATCCCCTGGTTGTGTCCTCAGATGGCACAGGGGGCACGGAAGCTCTCTGTGGTATCTTTTTATAAGAGCACTAATCCCATCCAGGAGGGCTCCACCCTCACGACCTCAGCACCTTTTGAAGCCCCACCTCTGAATACCATCTTGCTGGGGATCAGATTTCAACATGTGAATTTAGGGGAGAGGCAAGCATTCAGTGCATAGCAGACCCCATGCTGGGCACCAGCTCTATCATGCTGAACGGAAAGCCAGCAGTTTCCCTTTGAAAACTTGACGAGTCTAGCAGGAGATCTTCAGCCATCAAATTGATGAGCTCTGAACGTGGGGAAGGTGTAGAAGCTGTAGCATCGATATATATGCCCTATTTTACCACGTGTAAAATAGATAGCGAGTGGGGAGCTGCTGTCTAGCACAGGGAGCTCAGCCCGGTGCTCTGTGATGAGCTAGAGGGGTGGGATGGAAGAGGGTGGGAGGGAGGCTCAAAAGGAAGAGAATCTATGCATACCTATGGCTGATTCACTTTGCTGAACGGCAGAAATCAGCATAGCCCTGTAAAGCGATTATACCCCAACAAGAAAACTTTTTACAAAGTGGTAAGGCAGACCCCACGACCACATGAGCTTTCAAGGAAACCCAGCACGTGCCTCAGGGAACTCAGTGGAAACTATGATCTAAATCACAGGTATCTTTAGCTATTTTTCTGTTTTGAGTCACTCACCTTAAGCCTGGCTAGAAATTCCTGAAGATTAAAAGGGCTAGCCATCATAACAATAGCAGGCTGTTACTCATTGGGTAATTAAACATTATAAAGCCCCTCCAAGGAAGAATAGCATGTGCAAATAGAATCCTGACATAGGGAGCCAAATCTTGATCATAAGCCCGAGGCAGGCTGTAGCTTATAAAGTTGTTCCTGCAGGTAAAGCCCTCAGGGACTTTGTCACTGTGCTGGAAACCTCAGATGGGATTTAACTTGGTCAAGGGAACTTTTATTCTAATTGTTCCCTGGTTCAGTATCCTTGACATGATCCCTATATTATGCATTCAGCACACCTTTTTCCCTTGTGCTTTCTTTTAAAAGGTTGGTTATTTATTTATTTGGCTACACTGGGTCTTAGTTGCAGCACATGGGATCTTTAGTTGCAGCCTGAGAACTCTTGGTTCTCTGACCAGGGATCAAACCCTGGCCCCCTGCGTTGGGAGCTGTAGCCACTGGACCGCCAGAGAAGTCCCTCCCCTTGTTCTTTCATCTGTATAATTCAGAATTCATTTTCCTAATGAATATCCAGCTGTGTGCGTCTCACTAGCATCACTAAGATGGCAGAAGTATCCTGAAAAATCCAAAATTGACGGAGACCTTCCTCTCAGAGCTTCCCTGGTGGCTCAGATGGTAACGCATCTGCCTGTAATGAGGGAGACTTGGATTCAATCCCTGGGTCGAGAAGACCCCCTGGAGAAGGAAATGGCAACCCACTCCAGTATTCTTGCCTGGAAAATCCCATGGACGGAGGAGCCTGGCAGGCTACAGTCCATGGGGTTGCAAAGAGTCGGACACGACTGAGCGACTGAACTGAACTGAACTTCCTCTCAGAGCTAGTGAGTTTCAGAGGAAGCTAGCTCTTGGGGTTAAGAAAACATATAGGGCAAACATACAGTGACATCAAGGCCTCCTCCCCTGACGCCAGCTGGGTGTTTGATGTGGTGACACTCTGAAGCCATGTGATGCCGGGCTCCGTTGCATGATTCACATTGCTAACCTTTGGAAATGCTGAACATAAATGAATGAACCTAAATGCTACCCAGCTGTACAAGAAACACTATTTGTAAATAGTCTCTTCCCTGGTATAGTATCTGAACTCGGAGAAAGTTACTCAGCAATCTAGCCAGTTCAATAGTTTGTAAAGGAACTTGCGAGTGGCTTTACCTTACCACTTTTGCTGCTAATGAACCATAATCAGCATTTATCCTCAAGTATCATTAGTCTTACATTCCTATTTGAAAGAAGTAAATCAGAAGGTTTAACAGCTTCAAGCTTTAAAGGCCCAGTTCCCTTTGTGCTGGGCTTCCCTAATGGCAAAGAATATGCCTGTCGAGGCAAGAGAAGTGGGTTTGTTGCCTGGGTGGGGAAGATCCCCTGGAGGAGGGCATGGCAACCCACTCCAGTGTTCCTGCCTGGAGGATCCCAGGGACAGAGGAGCCTGGCGGGCTACAGTCCATTGTGTAACAAAGAGTCGAACACGACTGAGCACACACACATACATCCCTTCACGTTACCACCCCCATCACCCAGAGGGATGCGGTCCTTAGAGGATCCACTTGACTTAACATCTGAAGTCTTACGTACTTTCTGACCATGCAGCTACAGAGAACATTTAGGATAGGAGGTTGGCACCATCTTGAAATCATTTGTTGTCTTTTCAGGAAAAGTATGAGACATGCGACCACAGTTCTAATGCTGATTAGACTGCCACGACCTATGTTCAGAAAAGTCACACGAGAACATCCCTGCTAGTCCAGTACTTGAGAGTCTGCCTTCCAATGCAGGGGACTTGAGCTTGATCCCTGGCTGGGAAACTAAGATCCCACAGGCCACCGGGCAACTAAGCCAACTCACCACAACTACTGAGCCCAAGTTCTCTAGAGACCATGTCCAACAGCAAGAGAAACCTGGTTATCACATGAAAACTCAGCACAGCCAAAATAAAAGTCTAGTACAAAATTTTTAAAAGTCACATGTGGTAGCATTTGTTTCAAAAATGATTTTCTGATACAGATTCAAAGGAAAAATGATTTTGCTACGATCTGTCCTAAACTTTAACTCAAAGTGAAGGTCTTAGTTGCTCAATTGTGTCTGATTCTTTTCAGCCCTGTGGACTGTAGCCTGCCAGGCTCCTCTGTCCATGAATTCTTCAGGCAAGAATACTAGAGTGGGTAGCCATTCCCCTCTCCAGGGGACCTGCCTAATCCAGGGATCAAACCTGGTTCTCCTGCATTGCAGGCAGATTGTTTATCATCTGAGCCACAAGGGAAGCCCCCAGATTTTAACTCAAGTACAATAGAAAAATGAATGGCCATGCATGGTGCAACACTTAAGAGTGTTCAGTGAGTCATTTCAGCAGAGATGGTGGTAGAGGTCAAAAGCTTATAACAATACTGCTGAGGGTCATGTATAGTTTTATTCTTTTATTAACACTTCTAGACATGATGCCATAGTATGTAAAACAGTGAGTAATTTATCCAGATTAGTCCTTTATTGCATTTTCTCCACACATCTGCTGCTGCTGCTAAGTCACTTCAGTCGTCTCCAACTCTGTGCGACCCCATAGACGGCAGCCCACCAGGCTCCCCCGTCCCTAAGATTCTCCAGGCAAGAACACTGGAGTGGGTTGCCATTTCCTTCTCCAATGCATGAAAGTGAAAAGTGAAAGTGAAGACGCTCAGTCGTGTCCGACTCTTAGCGACCCAATGGACTGAAGCCTGCCAGACTCCTCGGTCCATGGGATTTTCCAGGCAAGAGTACTGGAGTGGGGTCATGGACCTAAGCCTACTGTTTTGTGATGACCTAGAACGGTGGGATCAGCCCTGGGATTTCTTTGGAAGGAATGATGCTAAAGCTGAAACTCCAGTACTTTGGCCACCTCATGCAAAGAGTTGACTCATTGGAAAAGACTCTGATGCTGGGAGGGATTGGGGGCAGGAAGAGAAAGGAACGACAGAGGATGAGATGGCTGGATGGCATTACTGACTCGATGGACATGAGTCTGAGTGAACTCCGGGAGATGGTGATGGACAGGGAGGCCTGGCGTGCTGCGATTCATGGGGTCGCAAAGAGTCGGACACGACTGAGCGACTGAACTGAACTGAACTGAAGAAGGGTGGGATGGGGGTGGTGGTGGAAGGGAGGTGCAAGAGAAAGAGGATATATGTACATTTATGGCTAGTTCAGGTTTTTGTATGGCAGAAGCCAATCCAACATTGTAAAGCAATTATCCTCCAATTAAAAAGAATGGAGAAAGTAACACGGAAACATATACACTATCATATTTAAAATAGGTTGCCAGTGGGGATTTGTTATATGACTCAGGGAACTCAAAGTGGGGCTTTGTGACCACCAAGAGGGGTGGGATGGGGTGGGAGGGAGGTTTAAGGGGGAGCGGACATATGTATACCTTTGGCTGATTCATGTTGATATATGGCGGAAACCAACACAATATTGTAAAGCAATTAGTATACTATCAAGTAAGAAACGAATCGCCAGTTGATATCAGATGCAGAATGCAGGATGCTTGGGACTGGTGCAAGGAGAGGATCCAGAGGGAGGGCATGGGGTGGGAGGTGGGAGGGGATTCATGTTTGGGAACGCTTGTACACTCATGCTGAATTCATGTCAATGTTTGGCAAAACCAATACAGTAATGTAAAGTAAACTAAAGTTAAAATAAAAATTAAAAAAAAAATTTTTAAATAAAATAAAATAAAAATGCAAAAGAACAGATATGGAAAAACCTTTACAATATACTTTTGAGTAAAAGAAAATGTGGACTTTTTTTAAGTAAAAATAAATAAATAAAGACCAATCAGCTTCACACTTCATTCTTCCCACTTTGAGATGCTTCTAATCCATAGGCTTTCTATAAGGTATTTTCACTGTGAAGTACGTAGTGAGTTCCAGATGTCATCACAACTGCACATCTCAATAGCTACCTGGTGTTGACTGAGTTCTTCCTCTATGTCAGCCATTACATTCAGCGCTTTACAGACCAGCTCTTTAAACCTCACATCAGCCCAATTATTTTGTATATTATTGCATTACATGTTATATTGTGTTACTTGATTATTAGTCTCTGTTCAAAAATGACAGAGTCACAGGTTTTAATAAGCATTCTACAACTTGACAGTAAGTATATGGCAGAGCTGGGGATTGAGACTCATTTTTAAGTGGCTGTGAGATGTCCAAACATTCCACCCCAACCCTATGTGACCTCTGGATAGCACTTTAATTGCCCTCGCATGTCTTCTGGTACAAAAAATACCATGTTACTCTCTTTAATTTGTCTCACTTTGGCCCAGAGATTGGGATGCGGTAGAAAAGAGGCCAGTTGTTCATTTGACAGATGACACTTTTAAATCGGGAAAGTTGAGTTGGCGCTGCTGCCATGGCAACTGACCCGGAGAATTTCCTGATAGTTAAGAAACTGCTGGGATGAGAAAGAGGTCCCCAAAGGTTAGCAGGCTTGCTTAAGATGAAGCAAGATATTTTAAAGTCACAAAGCTGAAGCTACATCCTAATCACAGAAACTATTTTCAATATGTTTGATGTTTTAATGTATTTTGAATTTGATTAATCACTGCTGGAGATAAACTGTATAGGCAGCATGAAACTAAATAATCAGCGTGGCTAAATTTTTAACTGGTGGTCTTTACTTTTTGGATGAGAAACAAGTTAGAAGAGTCCAAAGATATATTAAATTGTTAACATTAACATGTAGGGAAAGGATGCTGACGTTCACTGCTGGGATCTGCATGTACGCTAAGTCACTTCAGTCATGTCCAGCTTTTTGCAACGCCATGGACTGTAACCCACCAGGCTCCACTGTCCATGGGATTCTCCAGGCAAGAACCCTGGAGTAAGTAGCCATACCTTTCTCCAGGGCATCTTTCTAGCCCACAAATTAAACCCGCATCTCTTATGTCTCCCTCAGTGGCAGGCGGGTTCTTTACCACTAGCATCACCTGGGAAGCCCTCACTTGGGTCTAAAGATTTATTTAGGTAAATAAAATGTTGAATAAGATCTTGAAAGAGCATTTTAATCAAGAGTCTTCTAGTTGCAGTAACAAAAATAAAACCTGAACTAACAAGTTAAAAAAAAAATGGCTTTACCAGTTTACTGGTAACTGTAACTGAAAAGTTGAGGAGATAAATCTGGCTTGTCAAAATCAGGATGCTCATGCATTGTCCTCAGGAACATTTCCTCTCACTTCCTAGGTGTGCTTTCCTTTGTGATGACTTCCTTTTCAGACAGGTTGTTTTTCTGTAGTAGTCCACTTGGTTCCTCACTACTCTGAACGTATGTCCCATTAGTTTAATAGCCATAACAGAAGGAAAGTTCTTCTGAACACATCTGTAAAAATCTCAGGACAGGCTCCCATTGGCTCACTTAGAGTCACATGTCTAAGCGATCCACCAATCACTGTAGGAGAGGAGGGAGTTGTCTGATTCTGGGTGTGGTCAGGAATAGTGGGAGAAGGAAAGGAAAATTGGGCTACTATTACCTAAGCGAGGAGGACATTTTGAAGACAGAAACAACAGATTCCAGAGTCCAGAGGACAACTATTCTTAGGTAGTTTCTGGCAAATAACTGATTTTATTCTCTTGACAAGTTATAAGTTACATACCTCTGATAAGTCTTTGAGTAGCTCATCCAGAGAATAACTGCTGTGCAGAATTAGCATAGAAATGGGGAGCATGGTGCCTCCTGTACCCACTCCAAACATCCCTACCAGGGCCCTGCCATCCCACCATTCAGTTCAGTTCAGTCGCTCATTCATGTCCAACTCTTTGCGACCCCGTGAATCCCACCATTAGAGAAACTTAAACCTTTACCAAGTGTCTGAGGATCTGAAATGGAGTGAGTGAGAGGGTGCTGAAAAGAGAAGTTGAAACACACTGAAGAGAAACTGCCAACCACAAGTTCACTGAGTGACTAGGGCAGCCAGCTTTGAATCTGACGCTGGCAACAGTGGATATCTGCACTCTTCTTGTTTAGTCACCAAGTCATGTTGGACCCATTGCGACCCAGTGGACTGTAGTTTGCCATGCTCCTTTGCCCATAGTAGGTGGCCATTTCCTCCTCCAGGGGATATTTCTGACCCAGGGATCAAACCCACATCACATCTCTTGCATCTCCTGCATTGGCAGGCAGATTCTTTACTTCTGAGCTACTTGGGAAGTCTGCATATACTCAGGTGCATATAATTTTTATTCTAACTGTTTTGGTACAAAAGTATTACATGCTCATTTCAGAAAACTTGAAAGATACAGATATCAATAAATTAAAAGAGCATAAAATTCAACTGTTCCTCCTAAAAACCATAATTCCAGTCTAATTATGAGAAACTCCAACAAGGAACCATTCTTCAAAATATCTGCCAGGGCTCCTCAAAACTGTCAAAAGTCAATGTAAACTATAAATGTCTTGAGAGACTGTCGCAGCCAATAGGAAATTAAAAAGACATCATGACTAAATATAATGCAATCTCCTGGGTAGGATCCTGGAACAGAAAAATAAGAAACCCGAACTAAATATGGACTAGAGTTAATATTTAAATATTTGTTCATTAACTATACTAAATGTAAGAGGTAATAATAGCTCATGTATACTCATATAAGATGGTAATAATCGAGGCAACTGGATGTGGGGTATAAAGGAGCTCTATATTATCTTAATTTTCTGCAAATTGAAAACTGTTCTAAAAATAAAGTCTAATTAAATTTTGCAAAAAAAAAGAAAGAAAAGAAATCAGTTGTAATTTCACCACCCAGAGTAAACATGTTAGCATATTAACATCTATATTTACAAACGTTTTGCTTATGCACAAATTTCCTTTAATAAAAAGTAGTATTAAACTATTTTCAATTATGTTTTATTGTTTTTAACAAACCATAAACATAGTCAGTGTTGAGAAATATTTTCCTACAGCCTTATTTTCAGTGGCAACACATGCAGATTTTTATGTCTAAATGGATCTAACTAGTGCCTCACAATAAGATATTTGTTTTCCATTTTTCAATACTAATAAATAATGGGTTAGGGTTTTGTCCTTTAGTTCTACAAAATGGAATCCTATCACACACGGTATTTTATATATTGTTTAAGTCACTCACAATGTGCTGTAAATATTTCTGAGCCCGTGAACATGAGCTATGACCTTGAGCCCAAATCTGGAACCTCATCCATAGCTGCATTCCCTAGCTAGCAGTTCTCAACGTTCTTTTACATTGGGATTTCATACAATCCATGAATTTTTGTACAATCCCTAGAATTATTTCATGAATTAAATACAGCTTTTTATCAGATGAACTTAAGTATGAATTTACATTAAACAGCCCACAACTGGAAAACTCGTTTAATAAAGATGCAACTCTCTCCTTCACTGGCAATATCTCCCCCGTTAAAAGATGCGGCCAAGAGTTGGATCTCTGTCCTGGTTCCGGCTTTTTGTTGACCTATTTTTAAGGTCATCTGCTGGTCCCTATTGTACTCCATCTGTGACTACAGACCACAATGAGCATCATTAGATGATATAAGGACTTATCTACAAATTTCAGAGAATTCCTAGCCTTTCTGCAATTACTCAAAGTTGATTTTTTTTCAAAAGCTCAGAATCTTTATTTCCTTGGTTCTAACCATGTCTATTTTTATTTGCTACTTCCTTGGTTTGAACCACACTATTTTCCTTGGTTCTAACCATGTCTGTTTTCATTTGCTACTTTATAGGTTGCAATTACATAGTGAGATAAGCTATGTAGAACACTCAGTGTGGCACACTGTTATTGGTTAGTCACTCTGTTATTGGTTAGTATTATGTATACAAATGCTGTAAAGACAGAATCCATAGAATAATGGCTTTAAAATGTCTCATTGTGTTAGGAGAAAGAGTTTTAAAGGCTCTCCTAGATTTTGGCAAGAAAGAATCAATTTCTATGCTGTGTAGCTCCTAAAAGACCCCCAACTTCTCTGTTCTGTAGATATCAGTTATTCTGTATGTATTTTTCATGTATCACAATTTGTCTTCCCAGAGGCTGTAATTATAGTTAAAAAGTGAACTTTTTGCAGCCTCACCAGGTCTTTGCTGTGGAAGGTTAATCATAACGATATGCATGTTGGATTTATGCATCTGAACAGTAAACTGGGTTTCAGACTTATAGACATACAAGGAATGTGTTCATTTAATATAAAGTTACAGTCTAGCTGTGCCTTCAGTATCCCATTTGTGACCTGGGCGTTACAAATCATTCGCCATATCCCTGTCTACACAACAACTTTGGAAAGATTGAGATAACAGCAATTAAGCTCTCAGTTCAGTTCAGTTCAGTTCAGTCGCTCAGTCGTGTCCGACTCTTTGCGACCCCATGAATCGCAGCACGCCAGGCCTCCCTGTCCATCACCATCTCCCGGAGTTCACTCAGACTCACATCCATCGTGTCCATGACGCCATCCAGCCATCTCATCCTCTGTCATCCCCTTCTCCTCCTGCCCCCAATCCCTCCCAGCATCAGAGTCTTTTCCAATGANTCAAACGCATCAATTCTTTGGCACTCAGCCTTCTTCACAGTCCAACTCTCACGTCCATACATGACCACAGGAAAAACCATAGCCTTGACTAGACGGACCTTAGTCGGCAGAGTAATGTCTCTGCTTTCAATATGCTATCTAGGTTGGTCATAACTTTTCTTCCAAGGAGTAAGCGTCTTTTAATTTCATGGCTGCAGTCAGAGTAAAAAGCCTTCAGAAGTACTGTAGTGTGGGTACCTCACTCACAAACATAGCACTGTTTTTGCCACTACAATATTTACCACTGTTTAAATACCAAAAGAAAAAAAAAAAAAGGCTGTTTGCCTAGTTTGCTATTCTACCAATGCTGTGTCTAAGTTAAAGAAATTAAAAACTATTCATATTCCCATTTCTTGTTTATTTGCTATCAACCCGTCCTCAAGACTTTCCAACTCTCCATCCACTTGGGATTTACGGGCTATCACAGTTTCTTCAGTCACCCCATTCGGACTCCAGTCTTGTCGGGTTATCTGTTACTTAAGCACTTGATCCTGAGTTCCCTCTTGTTTCTATCAGCTGTTTGTTCCTTCTCAGGTTGCCTTCACACAGGTCCCCACTTCGCATCTGATTAGACAAGATGGCGGCGCTACCGCGTCTGCTCCCGCCGTGGGCCGGGTGAGTGGCGGCCGCACTGCAGGAATTCACTGCCCACCGGGCACTTAGCGGGCCCCGGGAAGAAGCTGACTGGGGGAGGTCTCAGAGCAAACTGGGGAAACAGACAAAGTCGATCCTGGGCCCACTGGGGCGCCTCCAGGCTGCTTAAGCCCATCATTGCTCTTCTGGGTCTGCCTCAAGATGTTACAGTTCCCCCTTCTTGGAATTTACTGTTCCCATCGTCTCATCCTGTAGCCTTGACCTGACCAATCTGTGCTAATATGTGAATGAAAAGGGAGCAATTATTCTACCCAGTGAAGAGAACGTCATCTTAACAAAAGCTTTCTGGAGCTAATGTTGTAACCCAAAGGGAAACTTCCAAAGGAGCAATTTTATAACTCCAAGAAGACTGCTGGAGGACAGGTGTTTGAGACAAATAAAACTTTCAGCACCTCTGAAATTATAGGAGGCAAGCAGCTATTTATTCTTCCTAAGGGCAAGCCCATCCTTACAAGGGTGGGAAATGTTCACCGGATACAAAGTGGAGGAAACTGCAGACAGTTAATCATATGCACATTAAGCCAAAGGGCAAGATAATCAGTAGGTATCTCATTTACTGCTTTTGCCTTGGAAGAAAGAAAAGGAATGAACATTTACTGAAATTCAACTATGGACTAGCCATTGTCCCAAGAACTTCATATTTCATCTCGTTCATCCGAAGAATAGCTAAGTAAGTGCTTTCTCTGTATCGCATCTGGATCAAGAGTTTGAAATATAGTGCTTAGTGGAAGCCTCCTAGTAATCATATAAATACTCTTATAGTATCCTAAAATACTATATAAGTATTGTTATCTCCCATTTTCCTGCTGGGAAGTAAGAGTTGGCTAGTCAACTTAGTACCACACAACTAGTCAGAGGCCGAGTAGAAATCAAAGTTTGATGTAATTCCAAACTTTGTGCTCTTAACACAGCTCTTCAAGAAAACTATAAGAGAGAGAAACTGAGATCAGAGAAGCTAAATGATCTGCTCAGTGTCTTAGAGCCAGTCAGAAATGGACCCAGCTTCTTCAAAACCAAGTCTATTTGAGATATAGCCCACGTGCTCCCTCCTGGTGACCCTAGGCAGAAGCTGAAGATGCCTTCCTCCCAAAGACCTTGCGGAATTAAGTGGGTAATTTCAAGATAAATGATGTGGGTGAAAATCAAAAAATATGTAGAGAAAGCACAATGGCCTGTCTTTAAAAAAAAAAAAAAACTGATTTAATATCTGGGGCCTCATTTATGTGAATAATTGTATGCTGATTCCCAAATGTCTTTTTCTCAATTTCATTATCACCACATGTCAGGGTAGGAGGAGGAAGGACTCAGTTGTTGAAGGAAGGCTCTGAATATAGTTGCTACAGGTAAATTGCTCATGTTGTTTATTCTGATGAATTAAGAACAGTAGGAGAGAGGAAGGTAGAAATGAGAGATGAACAAGTGTTGAATGAAAAGCAGCATCTAGGGGCATCGATACAAAATTATTCTGAGGATGAGGTTGGTATGAATGGGAGTGAGGCAGACAATTGAGGAAAGAACAAACTTGAGAGGAAGTTGGAGAAGAGAGGGAGAAACAATCAGAGACGTACACAGGCTTCCAACAATTCCATCACAGGAGAAAACACCAAAAAGGGTTTATCTCTTTCTCCATAGGTTTCCCTAAAGATGACCAGTGGCCTTGGCCTGTACTTCCTGGGGTTGAATTCATGACCTCATTTCCCTGATCCCCCACCCACTTTGTAACCGAGGCTGGGAGCACACAGTTATCAACGGAGCCTCCATTAATTCAACACAGACATGTATGGGGATGGTCGCATAGGGTTAAGAGTGGTGACCAGGTAAAAGCATGGATCTGGGGGCCAGCAGATTTAGTTCCAATCTCAGCTCTATCATTGAATGCTGAACTCTGCAGTGCCTCAGTTTACCTAATTGTAACATGAGCCCATTATGCCAGCATCCTAAGGCTGAAGGAGTAAATGTGTTCATGTACACAAAACCGCCTCACACAATGCCTGCCACAAGGGACATTTATGTTCCTTCATCTGTGTGCTTATTGCTCAGTCGTGTCAGACTCTTTGTGACCCCATGGACTATAGCTTGCCAGGCTCCTCTGGGCGTGGTGGGATTCCCTGTCGATGGAGTTCTCCAGGCAAGAATACTGAAGTGGGTTGCCATATCCTCCAGGGGAATCTTCCTGACCCAAGTATTGAACCCAAGTCTCTTACATCTCCTGCATTATCAGGCGGATTTCTTACCACTAATGCCTCATGGGAAGCCCTTCATCGGAGTAGGCATTTTAATAAGATAATAGCATGTTTCCCTGCTTTGGCCATTAAATTGTGAAGTGAAGTCACTCAGTTGTGTCCGACTCTTCAAAACCCCTTGGACTGTAGCCTATCAGGCTCCTCCCTCCATGGGATTTTCCAGACAAGAGTATTGGAGTGGGTTGCCATTTCCTTCTAAAGGGATCTTCCCCACCCAGGGATCGAACCCAGGTCTCCTGCATTGTATGCAGATGCTTTACCATCTGAGCCACCAGGGAAGCCATGACTAGTTGTCCAATTTCCTCCCATAGGGTTTAGGTGAGAACTAGAGTCCTCTTCAGAATCAGGATCAAATTATTTTAATATTTTCATGTTTCTTAAACCTTTAAGCATGGTTTTGATTTGGAGGAACATTAAAAAAATCATTCAGCACAAAATCTGATAGATGGGTGATAATTTTGGTTTGTTAAAAAATACAGATGGAAGGAAAACAGAAAGGAAGGAAAGAGATGAAGGAGTGGAAAAGAAAGAGGAAGACAGAAAAATACCTGAGCTACTAACTTTCTTGGGTGACTGAAATGATAAAAGGTTAGTCTAAGAAGAACTTTCTAAAACTGGCTTCAGCAGTGTCACCAATTTGGGATAAGAGCCTACTTAGAAAGTGACAAGAGAACAATATTTATTTGGATATGAATGTCCTTTTGTATTTGAATTAAAAAAAAAAAAAGAACAGAGGCATGCAGTCACACCTTGTCATCCTCTGCAAACAGGACCGAGAGAGGGGGTGTGATGACATCCGGTAGGCTCCCCCAGCATCCCCCCTCAGAGACCCTGGTGGGTCATGCAGTCACCTGGTTACATGTCCCTTGTTGGCAGTCTACATGCCGCTGCAAGGATAAGACAGACCTCGTCACGTTTACCCCTGTTGTTTTCTCTGCATTCACAAGGTATCCTGAGAAATAGTACAGAAAAGCCAGTCTGAAAAATGAGGAGAAGCAGATTCAAATGCTGGTTATCTGTGCAGATACTCAGCATTGCTTAGCTTCCCTGAGCCTTTGTTCCCCCAGCTATTCATCTGTAAAATATCTGGATTAATCTTAAAAGGCCCCTTTGGAGCCCCACATTCTGTGGTTCCTGCTACTTTCCCTTGTCTTCAGAGAAGCAATGTGACTCTAACCTTTCATAGATGCATATGTGGATTTATCAGGAATTAATGAAGCTTTATGGGTTTCCCTGGTGGCTTAAATGGTAAAGAATCTGCTTGCAATGCAGGAGACCCAGGTTCAATCCTTGGTTTCGAAAGATCCCCTGGAGAAGGAAATGGCAACCCACTACAGTATTCTTGCCTGGAGAATCCCATGGACAGAGGAGCCTGGTGGGCTACAGTTCATGAACTGAAGCTTTAGATTTGAGGCCACTTACCTCTACAGGGCCCTTCTTGGGGCTTGGGATGTGTTCACATGATCACATCTTTTTGTAAAATTTGCCAAAATAGATATTTTTATGTTTCTTTTCTTAAAGAGGACCCTCAAGATTGTTTAAAGCTCAAACTTCACAAGATCTCAATTTGTGTTGTACAGAGGACATATTTCTTGCCAAATCCACTGATCAGAGTTGTGAAGAGTAGACAAAATCACCCAAGGGATCAAGTAAGTCTAGAAGCTTGTTTAAAAAGCAACCGCTTCCAACTTCTCCCACTTCTTATCTCCCATTCAGCTTGTTCTGCTTTTTTAGAGCGAGAAGCTGAGACCTTGAACAGCACAATGACCAATCCAAATTTATAACCTGAACTGAAGCCATAAAATGCATTTGATAATAGGGTAATGTTCTCAGCCCTAGTAATGGGGCCACCGAAACCCCTGAAAACACGTGGCGATCTATTTTACTAACAAGAAATCACAGACGGCTTAGAACCGCTAGTGAAAGGGGATAGAGCACACTGCCATCCTTAGAAGGTCAGCTTTCACATTTACCTCCTGCTTTTTCACATCATTTAAAATACAGTAGCTGGTGGCTGTTTTTCAAAGCCTGGCAGTGATTATTTTTACTTTCAGTTACACTCACCCGAATAGCAACTACTGCTCTGGGAATAGAGACTGGGCTGGCATTTAATTGGTTTCCAAGACAGAGTGAGTCTTCATAAAAATTTGTTTGTTTGTTTTTTTAATGATTTCTCCCAGTTTCTTTATGCCCCCTGGGACTCACTTTCCTAGAAGATGTCTTCAAATCCCATGCCTTTGACTTGCTTTTGGGGTGCAACTAGCTACAAGCCTTCTGCCAGAGCCTCAGAAGCCACCTCAAGGTTCTGGGAGTTTGCACCAAGCTTCCTGCACTGTCTGAGGGGCCCGCACACTATCAGGCTGCACCACAGTCTGTTTTCCAGTCTGTCTCCTCAAGGAGAGCATCAGGGATGGAGCATTCCAATCCCAGAGGGAGCCCGTTGCCATGCGATTACTAAACACCAATTCTGGTCCAGCTGCGGGGGAGCCAGGAGAAGCATCCTTAGGGGGTAAACTACACACAAACATATTTATTCAACTTGTTGGGAATGTGAGCTACTAAGTGCTATTTCACAAGCCACTTATGCAATGGTCAGCCTACTTCCCGAAACTTATCCTGCTGGCTGTGCGGGTAGGAAAGATATATCAAGGAAATTTTTCTAAACCAACAATAATTATACAAGTATTAAATGCTACATTCCTTTGTCCTTGCAAATTGTTTCTTTCCCCAATTTCTCCTACCGTGTCTCCTGCCCCTGGCTCTGCCTCCATCCACATCCAATATTGTTCTCTAGAGACATTAGTTGTCAAACACACTTAGCTTTCCATCAAAAAACTACTTGTTGGGACTTCCCTGGTGGTCCAGTAGTTAAGATTTTGCCTTCCAGTGCAGAGGATGCAGGTTCAGTCCCTGGTCAGGAAGCTAAGATCCCACATACCTCTTGGCCAAAAAAACAAAACAGAAAACAGGAGCAATATTGTAACTAATTTAATAAAGACTTGAAAATGGTTCACATTAAAAAAAAAGTCCTTGAAAAGTGCTTACCTTGTGCCAACACTGTTTTGCTCTAGGGGAGCAAAAAAATCAAGAAGAAATACTTCCTGCCTTCTTTGAACCCACTGGGAATGCTGGAGGCATGAAACAGAGCACCCAAGTGAATCGTAATAAGTGTTGGGATGTCTGCTTCTGAATCTATGTGCATGTGCCTTTAGGGGCTGCCCAGGAGGAATGTACAGTGGAGATATGCAGTGATCCAAATATTTCATATGAAGAACATGTTCTACTGCTTTTTAAAAAAATTATTTATTTTTAATTGAGGGATAATTGCTTTAGAATATTGCATTGGTTTCTGCTATATATCAACACAATTAATTCATATCTGGTGTATTGGTTTTCTATTGCTACCATGAAAACTACCATGAACTTAGCAGCTTAAAACAGCATTCATTCACTATGACACAGTTCTGCAGGGCAGAAGTCGAGTTGGCTTGGCTAGGTACTCTGCTTAGGGTCTCCCAAGGTCAGAGTCTTGGCTTGGGCTCTCTTACCTAGAGAATCTGCTTCCAACTCATTTGGGCTTTGGGCAGTTTCTTTCTTACTCATGGTTCCCATGTGGCCCCCTCTATCTTCAAGCCAGTAATGGTGGGTTGAGCCCTTCTTACACTTTGAATCTCTCTGACTTCCTCTTCCGCTTTTAAGGGTGCATGTGATTACACTGGTCCTCCTGGTAATCCAGGATTATTGCCCTACTTTAAGGTCAGCTGATTAGTGACCTTAAGAGCTGATCAGTAACATCTGCAAAGTCCCTTTTGCCACATAACAACATAACCACAATACTAATACCAGGGTCAGAGATCCCAGAGGGCCAAAATTCTATCTATTTTAGTCCACTCCCAGCTCCCAGGATTCATACCGTATCACACACAGAATACCTTCACCCCATCCCAAGATCTCCAGAAGTTTCATCCCACTATTGCACAAAATTCCACCTAAATCTCATCAGTCCAGAAGTCCCAAATCTCATCTAAATCATCTAAATTAGGCTCTGGGTATATTCCACTAAGTACAGTTTTGGAGGCACAGTTTTTCTCCATCCGTGCACCTAAGAAACTCAAGAAACAAATTATCTGCTATCTAGCATACAAAGATAGGACAGACACAGGATAACAGAGACATTCCTATTCAAAAAAAGAGAGGGGAGCAGATAGAGAGAAGTCACCAGTCCAAAGCAGTATTAATATGCAGCCAGACAAACTCCGTTAGAGTTCGATGCCTGGAAATAATTCTCTGTGGCTTTCAGTCCTGCCTTCTGAGTCACTAGGCAAATTGAAATAGCACTAATTATATTCCAGGCACTGTGCTATAAGCTTTATATATATTGACTTATTTGATTCTCCAACTATTGTATGAAGTACACTGCAGTTAATTATCCTTGTTTCACAGATGAGGACTCTAAGGCATATAGAGGTACAGAGCTTGCCAAGGTTGTACAGTTGGGCATTGAAGATTTGGACTCAAACCCAGGCAGTCTGGCTTCACGGCTGCTACACTACCCTCCAGCCTCTTGAAAAATAAGTAATAATTTTAAACCACTGAGTTCTGCTCAGGAAGGGAGGAATTTGGAAAGTATTTCAGGCTTTCTCCATTACACAGCACTATTTCCTCTGAGATACGCGTGCATGTTTGCATGTCCATGTGCAGGGCTCAGCTTCAGTACAGAGGATTAGGAGAATACCTGACATCTCTGTGGTGGGTTATAGAGGTGAGAGTGTTAAGGAAAATCCCAGGTCTTGGACCGCTTACATGTAGAACGCTTCTCCAAAAATAATAAGTTTAAATGTGAGTTCCTCCCACTACAATATAATCTGTCCTCTTAAGAAAAGAAAATCATTACTCTTCATGTCTTTATAGACAGTTATTTCCCAGTCATCCTTTAGTCTTCACCCCTGATGAAGGAACATTCGCGTTTCATATTTCTTCGCAGAAATCTGGCATCTAGCTGTGGTTAGGCATGGTGCCTCAGAGGCGTTGGACTACCTGAATCTGGATGCTGGCCCACGCCTTCAGTGCTCCTGAATCCCAGAAGACTTGCTTAATGTTTCTGAGACTCATTTGTAATATGGAAAGTATATCAGTCCCCGTCTCATAGCATGTCTGACTCTTTGTGACCCGATGGACTGTAGCCCACCAGGCTCCTCTGACCATGAATTCTCCAGGCAAGAATACTGGAGTGGGTTGCCGTGCCCTCCTCCAGGGCATCTTCCTGACCCAGGGATCGAACCCACGTCCCTTACGTCTTCTACATTGGCAGGCAGGTTCTTTACCACTAGCACCAATAGGAAGCACCCCCCCACCCCGACACCTCATAGAGATTTTGTTAATCACAAAATGCATATAAACTCTATGTAGCCTGGGATCTGATAAGTCCTCAATAAATCTTAGTTACCATCAGTTCAGTTCAGTTCAGTCGCTCAGTCATGTCCGACTCTTTGCGACCCCATGAATTGCAGCACGCCAGGCCTCCCTGTCCATCACCATCTCCCGGAGTTCACTCAGACTCACGTCCATCGAGTCAGTGATGCCATCCAGCCATCTCATCCTCGGTCATCCCCTTCTCCTCCTGCCCCCAATCCCTCCCAGCATCAAAGTCTTTTCCAATGAGTCAACTCTTCGCATGAGGTGGCCAAAGTACTGGAGTTTCAGCTTTAGCATCATTCCTTCCAAAGAAATCCAAGGGCTGATCTCCTTCAGAATGGACTGGTTGGATCCATAGACTTCTTATTTAAAAGCATTTCCTTGTTTTTATTTTGTGCCTTTTCTAATTCCCTCTATGCTATAATAAGATACAATTCTATGTATAAAAGAATTATTCTTTCTATTCTATTTTATTGTTTGAAATAGGTGTGGTTCTGAAACTTTGTATTATGCAGAATTTTCTATAAAGTTAATTCATTCCTCATTTTAATAATAATCTGAAATGAAACATTAACAATTCTTAAATTTTACATTTTGCATTGAATGTTCATTTTCATACAAACCCAGTTTCATTTTGGCTTTTCAGGATAATATATTGATGGATAATATGTCCCAAATATCTTTCTCTTGTTTAGGTAGCCTATGTGTTTTTCCCAATATTTTGTGGAATTTTTGTTCCAACCCTAAATAGGAAGTTGGCAGTTAACCTGAACACAATGGACTGTCAAAACACATGAAAGTTCAATCACAAGAAAGAAGTCTGTGATAGAATCAAAAGATCTGAATTTTAGACTTTACAGCTATTAGGGTGGCTACTATAAATAAAAAGACTAAGAACAGAAAATAACAAGTGAAAGGAAGGATATAGAGAAATTGGAAACTTTGTGCACTATTAAGAAGATTGTAAAATGGTAAAACTGCTACGGGAAACCTTAAAGAGGAGCCTCAAAGCAAATGAAACTACCATATAATCCAGCAATTCCATTTCTAGGTAAATATCCAAAAGAATTGAAAGCAGAATCTCAAAAGAGATATTCACACACCCACCTCTGTAACAGTGCTATTCACAATAGCCGAGGTATGAAAGCAATTCAAATGTCTGTTGATTGGCAATTGTATAAACAAAAGGTGGTATATACAGATAACGGAATAGTATTCAGCCTTAAAAAAGAAGGAAATCCTGACATGTGCTACAGCATGAAACCTTGAGGATGCTGTGTTCAGTGAAATAAACCAGTCATAAAAGGACAAATACTAGATGATTCCGTTTATATGAGATATTTAAAGTATCCGGGCTAGGGAAAGGGGACAAAGGAGAGTTGTTTAATGAGTATACAGTTTCTGTTCTGCTAGATACAGAAACTAACAAAGTTCTGAGTATCTATATCATAGCAATGTGAATATACTAAATACTACTGAACTGTACACTTGAAATGATTAAGATGGTAAAGCTTATGTCATATGTTTTCTACTACAATTTTTTAAAAAGGAATAGAATGTACAACACCAGAGTTAATTCTAATATGAACCGTATGATTTCGGTGATGATGAGGTGCATGAGTGGTAAGACTCTGCCTGCCAATGCAGGAGATGCAAAAGACCCAGTCTTGATCCCTGGGTTGGCAACAGCAAGATCCTCTCTGGAGTAGGAAATGGCAACCCACTCTAGTATTCCTGCCTGGAAAATTCCACAGAGGGACCTGGTGGGCTATAGTTCATGGCATTACGAAGAGTATGACACGACTGAGCATGCAAAAGCAAAAAAAAAAAAAAAAAANGTCAATGTAGGTTCATTGATTCTAACAAATGTAATGCTCTGATGGGGAATGTTGATAGTTGGAGGGGGCAGGGGGCTGGGGGAGTGGCAGGGGGTTATGGGAACTCTCTGTACTTTCTGATCAATTTTTCTGTAAACCTAAAATTGCTCTAAAAAAATCAGTGTGCTTAGGTTCTGAATTCTTGGCTATGTAAACGTTCTAAATATCTGATGGTACCTTCAGAAAGACTTAGCTTGGTGTATCACAGGTGAGAACATTAGTGGATGGCCTCAAAAACATCACCAATGTGGGGTAACATGACCTATAGCCTATGATCAAATATGTTCCTTTGGGAATCACTCTTTTGAAATAGGCAGAACTCTCTGTTTTTTCACCTGCAATGTAAGAGGCCACAGTAAATGACCACTGCGGCCGGTGTGACCAACGCATGGCTTTATGAGACTATGAGTACAGGCCCTACACAGGGTCTCATTGAGTAAAAAGTTGTAAAATAGATGACTTAACTTGGGATGTGTGTTTGTGATTCATGCTTACATAATACCAGATTCACCATTTAGAGATGCAAAGAAAAAAAAAAAAACTGTTTCTGTGAAATATCACTTAACTATAACTTGAATTTTCATACATAGCACCTAAAAGTAATTCAGTTGCCTTTATTCAAAAATAATTACAGCCACAAAATAAGTCTCCACAAGTTTTTTAAAAGATTTAAATTATTACAAAGTGTGTTTTCCAGTCACAATGGAATAAAGCTGGAAATAAATAGCAGAAGGAAAGCTGAAAAATGCACAATAGGAGGATATCAAACAACCAACAGATATCAGGAAGTCATAAGGAAACTTAGAAAACACCTTAAGACAAATGGAAATTGTGCTTTTACAGCTCAGTCGTGTCCTACTCTCATGCCACCCTAGGGACTGTAGCCCACCAGCCTCCTCTGTCCATGGGATTTCCCAGGCAAGAATGTTGGCGTGAGTTGCCATCTCCTCCTCCAGGGGACCTTCCCGACCCAGGGGTCAAACTCCTGTCTCATTATCTCATTACCTGCCTGCATCGGCAGGCAGATTCTTTATCACTGAGCCCCCTGGGAAGCCCCAAATGAAAACGAACCTGTGAAATGCAGCAAGAGCAGCGCGAAGAGGGAACTTTATAGCTATAAACGCACACATTAAAAAAGGAGAAAAATCTATCTCAAATTAGCAAACTAATTTTATACCTCAACAAACTAGAAAAAGAACTGTGTGTGTGGTAGTCGCTCAGCCGTGCCCGACTCTTTGCGACCCCTTGGACTGCAGTCCACCAGGTTCCTCTGTCCATGAGATTTTCCAGGCAAGGATGCTGGAGTGGGTTGCCATTTCCTTCTCCGGGGGATCTTCCCTGGAGATCCCCTGTTCCTTTGGGTATCATTCCTTTGGAATAGGCAGAACTCTGTTTTTTCACCTGCAATGTAAGAGGCCACAGTAAATGACCACTGAGGCCAGTGTGACCAACGCATGGCTTTAGGAGACTAACTTTTTTAGTTAGAAAAAGAACTAACTAAATCTAAAGTGAGCAGAAGAAAGGAAATAATAAAGATTAGAGCAGAGACATTCCCAGGTGACTCTAGTGGTAAAGAACCCGCCTTTCAAAGCAGGAGACGTGTGAGACGCCAGTTCGATCCCTGGGTCAGGAAAATTCCCTGGAGCAGGGCATTGGCAGCCCACTCCAATATTGTTGACTGGAGAATCCCATGGACAGAGGAGCCTGGAGGGCTGCAGTTCATGGGGTCACAAAGAGCTGGACACCACTGAAGTGATTTAGCCCACAACATAGCACAGAACAGAGATAATAAAATAGGGAAGAGAAAAAACAATAGAACAACAAAAATAAAGCAATAGAAACTGAGTTTTTTTAATCAACAAAAAAAGACAAATCCTTAGTTAGATTAACTATTTTAGAAAAAGAGAAAAGACTCAACTAAAATTAAAAATCATAGCGAGAACCTTACAGCTAATGCCACTGAAATAAAAAGGATTATAAGAGATTACTATGAAAAATTTTATGCAACAAATTGGATAACCTAGAAGAAATGTTTAAATTTCTAGAAACATATAACCTATCAAGACTGAATCATGAAGAAATATAAAATCTTAACAAACCAATAACTAGTAAAAGATTGAATCAGTCATCAAAATAAGAAAAGCCAGGACCAGATGGTTTCACCATTTCACTAGAATATTAACAAACATTCAGAGAATTAACACCAATCCTGCTCAAAGTCTTCCCATAAATTAAAGAAGAAGGAGCCCCTCCAAGCTCAGTCTACGAGGCCAGGATACCCTGCTATCAAAACCAGGCAAAGACACCACAAGAAAATAACAAATCAGTATTCCTGATGCAAAAATCCTTTAAAAAAATATTAGTAAACAGAATTCAACAGCCTGTCCAAAGACTTACATCTTGATATAACTTATTCCTGGAATTCAAGGGTGCTTCAACATATACAACACATCTGAGTCACTCCTAATGAGGCAGGAGAACCTAGAGTTTATTATACAAGGTGAAATAAGTCAGAAAGAGGGGGACAAATATTGTATATTAGCACACACATATGGAATCTAGAAAGAGGGCATTGATGAACCTATATGCGGGGCAGCAATGGAGCACAGACATAGAGGACAGATTTGTGGACACAGTAGAATAAAGAGAGGGTGGGATGAATTGAGAGAGTCGCATAGAAACACATACGTTATCATGTGTAAAATAGATAGCAGGTACACATGTGCTACATGACACGGAGCTCAATGCAGTGCTCTGTGACAAGCTAGACGGGCAGGATGGGGTGGGAGAGGGGGGAGGGGGTCGGGAGGAAGGGGATATATGTAAACTTGTGACTGATTCATGCTGGTGTATGGCAGAAACCAACACAATATGGTAAAGCAATTATCCTCCAGCAAAAAAATAAAAATATATATATATAGTACCACAATAAGAGAATGAAGGATAAAAACCACATGACCATATCAACTGATGTAGAAAAATCGTGAGATCAGGGAAGAATCAGTGACTTCATTGTGGATTTGTTCTTCATTTTCCAAAGCTATAGATGGTCCAGGCATCAAGCTTGGCAAAGACAAAAGCCCCCCAAGTGAGCATGAGAAAAGAGATAATGAGGTTCCTGTCCCCTAAAGGGGTCAGAAGGATAGGAGAAGAAACAGGAAAGAATGTAGAAGGAAATATGTTTTGATATGTGGAGGTTTCACAGGCAGAAAGGGAATTTCCACAGAAATAGCCCATGGATTCTAAGGCGAAGGTTCAACAATCAGCGAAGCGTCCATCATCCTTTTTATCTAAGGTTCAATTCCAGAGAGACTCCACTTATCAGAGAGCATCCATTAGGAGGGAAATCTTTTGCATTAAAACTTCATCCTAATGGAATCAAAGGAGGGAAGATGTTTTAGCAGAGAATATTAATCATCCAACAAACTCTAAAATTTCCTGTAAATGATACCTAGAATATATTACAGCAACTTCTATTGAATAATTATTAAGTACTGTGATAAAGCTCTACGTGAAGTGCATTTCATTCATTAACCGTTTAACTCTCACAGTGAGGTAGGTACCGTTTAATGTAACCCCAAATAAATGAATGCTTAGAAGGGTGAAGTGATTTATCCCATAACACACAGCTGCTAACGAGTCAGGATTTGAACCCAGGTCTGTCTGGGTTCAAAGCTTAAGATCACAATGCTGTCTCCGTGACTTTGCAGTTCAGATCATGGCTCCTGTCCTTACTACCATCCTGAGGAAATCGGTATAGAGCTGCCTCCGGCAACGCTGGGTTGAGAGGAGGTTATTTCTGGCCACAAGAATGAACCTTCTCTCATTCTCACCCTGGAAAATAGCCTCCCTCTCTCTTCTCCAAGCAGAACTACCAGGGATAATTGGGCTCATTAAGTTGATCAGACTCCTACTGCCTTACAGTTTGAGGACACAGTTAGGAATGGAGCTATTGCACAATGAATATAGCAAAAAAGTCAGGCCCTGTTACTAATTCCCTTTTTAAAAAGATTAATGAAGGGAGAAATACAGATCTTTAAAGAAAGACTTCAAAAAGATGCTGAAAGTTGTGGGCTCCTACAAAGCTAGTCTAGACATTTACTTCTTGCTTGTGGACTCTAACGGAGAAGGAAATGGCAACCCACTCTAATATTCTTGCCTGGAGAATCCCATGGACATAGGAACCTGGCAGGCTACAGTTCATGGGATGGCAAGAGTTGGACAAGACTTAACACTATCTTTTGTGGACTCTAAAAGGTATTGGAATAAAATCTATATATGCTTAATAGCATACATTGCTATTGGAGAAGGAAATGGCAACCCACTCCAGTGTTCTTGCCTGGAGAATCCCAGAGATGGAGGAGCCTGGTGGGCTGCCGTCTATGGGGTTGCACAGAGTCGGACACGACTGAAGCAACTTAGCAGCAGCAGCAGCAGCAAGGACAATCAGTCTAGACAATCGGTAACACTAGAAAACGGGACTATATGCATTATAGACGGTGCCAATATATAATTTCCCTGGAAGATAAAGATTCTACAGAGCAGACTAAGTCAGATGACCTGAGATATACTGGGCTACATCTAATGGAAGCTCGGAGAAGGCAATGGCACCCTACTCCAGTACTCTTGCCTGGAAAATCCCATGGACGGAGGAGCCTGGTAAGCTGCAGTCCATGGGGTCGCTAAGAGCCGGGCACAACTGAGCGACTTCACTTCACTTATGCTTAATAGGTTTCACTTAGACTTAAACTTACTGGACTTATCTAGATCAATTTCACTTTGACAAGTCAGATGCTCCAGCCAGTGAACTGAGCAGGTTTCACTGGAAGCCAGTGAAGAGTGTGGAGAGGAGGCCAGCTCTTGCCCTCTTGGACTGGGAGGCCAGGGGTGGCTTTATTCCAGGGGTTCTCATTCTGTAGAAGGTTGGCTGGCTCTTCATTTTGCTTGGTATTCATTTGGTAACAAAGGGGCAAGGCTCTGGGCTTTACCCAGCCACACTAGGTTTTTCCTGTTGTCTTCAAAACTGGTCATCACGAAAGAATCCTGCCCTTGTGAACACATGTGTGTACATGTCCCTGTCTGTAGATCATGGAAAGTTGCTGTTGTGCTTTGGGATCCAATCTTCCCTACATTTTTGTCATTAGAAAAGCATTAACTTTTATGAAGTGATGAAACGTATGGTGGTTTTAGTAGCTAAGTCATGTAGGACTCTTTGAGACCCAAGGAGTCGACCAGGTTCTTCCATCCATGGGATTTCCCAGGCAAGAATATTGAAGAGGATTGCCATTTCCTCCTCCAAGGGATAGAACCTGGGTCTCCTGCATTGCAGGTGGGTGTTCTTTACCAACTGAGCCACCAGGAAACCCAATAGAATGGATACACACTTGTATTGGTTTTTTACCGCTGCTGTAACAAATTACCAAAACCAGAATAGCTTTGAAAAACACAGATTTACTCTTTTTTAATGAATTAATTTATTTTAATTGGAGGCTAATTACTTTACAATATGGTAGTGGTTTTTGCCATACATTGACATGAATCAGCCATGGGTGTAAGTGTGTCAGATTTACTTTTTTACACCCCTGGAGTTCAGAAATCCAAAAGTGAACAGGCAGAACTGGGTTCCCACTGGAGGCTCTGAGGAGAACTTGTTCCCTTGTCTTTCCTGTCTGAGATAGGCTGCCTGCATGCCTTGGTTCAGGGCCCCTGCCTCCATGTTCAAAGTCAACAGCTCAACATTCACCCGCCTGCCCTCTTTCATAAGGAGTCTTGGGATTACATCAGTCCCACCTGAATAATCCGGGATAATCTTCCCATCTCAAGATTCTTTTTCTTTGGAATTTTTATTTTATTTTACTATTTTGGGCTGTGCTGGGTCTTCGTTGCGGTGTGCAGGCTTTTTTTTCCTCTGGTTGCAGCGGGTGGGGGCTAGTCTTCATAGTGGCGGGCGGGCTTCTCATTGCAGTCGCTTCTTTTGTCTAGAGGCACAGGCTCTAGGTGAGCGGGCTTTAGCAGTTGTGGGCATGGGCTTATTTGCCCCGAGGCATGTGGGATCTTCCCAGACCAAGGGTTAAACCCATGTCCCCTCTTCTAGTGGGTGAATTCCTAAACCACTCGACCACCAGGGAAGTCCCTATCTCAATTCTTAATCATACTTGCAAAGTTCCTTTCATCATGTAAGAGTAATATATTCACAGGTTCTCAGGACAAGGACATGGATGTCTCTTGGAGAGTTGGAGGAGGGACTACTCACCCTAATACACGTCTGGTTGTTTTTACTGGACTTTGTTGTTATAATGACAACTTAGAAACCTTACACTCGACAATAAAGAATTTGCCTACAATGAGGGAGACCCAGGTTTGATCCCTGGGTCAAGAAGATACCCTGCAGAAGGGAAGGTCAACCCATTTAAGTACTCTTGCCTGGAGAATTCCTTGGACAGTGGAGCCTGGTGGGTTACAGTCCATGGGGTCTCAAAGAGTCAGACACGACTGAGCAACTAACACACATATACACACGGGTTAGTTCCCATTGTTTTTTTGGGGGGGAAGTGTGTGTGTGTTGTTGCCATTGTTCTGAGTTTTACTCTCTGTGAAACCAAAAGATGGGTTATACAGTTGTGAACATCCAGCCAGCCAAGAGCTGAACCCGCGTTTATGTGTGTGTGTGTTCTCAGTCACTCAGTTGTGTCCGACTCTTTTGCAACCTTGTGAAATGTAGCCCACCAAGCTCCTCTGTCCATGGGATTTCCCAGGCAAGAATACTGGAGTGGGTTGCCATGTCATTCTCCACAGGATCTTGCTGACACAAGGATTGAACCCGCATCTCCTAAATTGGCAGGTGGATTCTTAACCACTGAGCCACGTGGGAAGCCCAAGCCTGAACTTAGATAAGAGAAAGAAGAGCAGAGCAGAGACAAGCTGTCTCATAGCTGCTCAAGCAGGGAAAGGCACCAAACAGTTACTGCTTATATTCATGCATTCCACAAGCACAGAGGTTCTTACCGGGCACTGTATGTGCTCGGCACAATGGAAACGCAAAGAAAGATAAAAATAGGATTCTCCAAGGGCTTCCAGTAATGTCAGAGCAGCAAGACATCTAGGAACCAGAGACAGCCCTACAGTAAGGGAATTTTTTTTTAATGTTTCATTTTGAATGCAGAGTCTGGTTTTTATCATTTTTTATCCTGGCTGCAGCCAGCCAGAAGAGCTATAGCACCCTGACGCGAGAGAAACATCCCCACCAGCATTTTGATGGTAGATATTCAAAAGCTGAATACATTCACACATTATATTCACCTTGAAACTGCAATAATGTTTTGGCTACTGGAACAGGGAGTCAAAACACATGAGAGTTACTGACCAAACATTTTCAAAAATATGGGTTTAAAGAGATAAACCATGCGTCTGCATGGCTGTACTCCAAGAAGGGCACACAAAGAGATTCTTTTTTTTAAGGTGCTATGCCCAAATGAACATCAAAGAGATATTTTTTAACCACTGATGATTTTTTATTGTTCGGGTTTTTTAAAGTTTATTTTAAACAGGAAAAACTTGGGAGCTGGTTTGATTTTATCTTCTTTTAAGTATTTATTTTTAATTGATTGATGATGGCTTTACAATACTGGTTTGATATCTGTCATGAATCAGCATGAATTAACCATTGGCGTACCTATGTCCCTCCCCTTTGAACCTCCCCCCACTTCCCACCCTTTCCCGCCCCTCTAGGTTGTTACAGATCCCTGGTTTGAGTTCCATGAGTCGTACAGCAAATTCCTATTGGCTGTCTATTTTATATACAGTGCTGTGTACGCTTCCATGCTGCTCTCTTCCTTCATCTCAACCGCTCCTTCCTCTCCCCAGCCCTTGTCCATAAGTCTGTTCTCTACATCTGCATCTCCATTGCTGCCCTGCAAATAGGTTCATCAGTACCATCTTTCTAGATTTCGTATGTGTATATATGTGTTAGTTGCTCAGTTGTGTCCGACTCTTTGCAGCCTCGTGAAATGTAGTCCATCAGGCTCCTCAGTCCATGGGATTCTCCAGGCAAGAATACTGGAGTGGATTGCCATGCCCTCCTTCAGGGCTAGATTCCATATATATGCATTAATATATAATGTTTGTTTTTCTCTTTTTGACTTAAACTTCACTCTGTATAATAGGCCCTAGGTTCATTTACCTCAGTTCATTTACCATTCAGTTCAGTCGCTCAGTAGTGTCTTGATTCCTTGCGACCCCATGGACTGCAGCACACCTCCAGACTGCAACTCCCAGAATTTAGTCAAACTCATGTCCATTGAGTCGGTGATGCCATCCAACCATCTCATCCTCTGCCGTCCCCTTCTCCTCCTGCCCTCAATCTTTCCCAGCATCAGGGTCTTTTCGAATGAGTCAGTTCTTTGCATCAGGTGGCCGAAGTATTGGAGTTTCAGCTTCAGCATCAGTCCTTCCACTGAATATTCAGAACTGATTTCCTTTAGGATGGACTGGTTGGATCTTCTTGCAGCCCAAGGGACTCTCAAGAGTCTTCTCCAACACCACAGTTCAAAAGCATCAATTCTTTGACACTCAGCTTTCTTTATAGTCCAACTCTCACATCCATACATGACTACTGGAAAAACCATAGCTTTGACTAGACAGAACTTTGTTGGCAAAGTAATGTCTCTGGTTTTTAATATGCTGTCTAGGTTGGTCATAACTTTACTTCCAAGGAGCAAGCGTCTTTTAACATCATGGCTGCAATCACCATCTGCAGTGATTTTGGACCAAAAATATAGTCTCTCATAGTTTCCATTGTTTCCCCATCGATTTGCCATGAAGTGATTGGACCAGATGCCATGATCTTCGTTTTCTGAATGTTGAGTTTTAAGCCAACTTTTTCACTCTCCTCTTTCACTTTCATCAAGAGGCTTTTTAGTTCCTCTTCACTTTCTGCCGTAAGGGTGGTGTCATCTGCATCTCTGAGGTTATTGATATTTCTCCCGGCAATCTTGATTCCAGCCTGTGTTTCTTCCAGTCCAGCGTTTCTCATGATGTACTCTGCATATAAGTCAAATAAGCAGGGTGACAATCTACAGCCTTGATGTACTCCTTTTCCTATTTGGAACTAGTCTGTTGTTCCATGTCCAGTTCTAACTGTTGCTTCCTAACTTGCATACAAATTTCTCAAGAGGCAGGTCAGGTGGTCTGGTATTCCCATCTTTTGAAGAATTTTCCAGAGTTTGCTATAGTCCACACAGTCAAAGGCTTTGGCATAGTCAATAAAGCAGAAGTAAATGTTTTTCCGGAACTCTCTTGCTTTTTTGATGATCCAACAGGTGCTGGCAATTTGATCTCTGGTTCCTCTGCCTTTTCTAAATCCAGCTTGAATATCTGGAAGTTCACAGTTCACATACTGTTGAAGGCTGGCTCAGAGAATTTTGAGCACTACTTTGCCAGCATGTGAGATGAGTGCCATTAGAACTGTCTCAAATACATTGTTTTATGGCTGAGTAATGTTTTATTATATATATATATATACCACAGCTTCTTTATCCATTCATCTGTCAGTGGACATAACTGATGGGGTTTTTTAAAAGAATGATAATCTATGAAGATATCCTAAAAAACCTAGTTGAGTTTTATGTATTCCCACACTCCTGCTGCACATGGAATCTACAGAAACAGCAGCCAGAAGTCCAAGTTCACCTGACCAGTGCTGTACCCCCAGGCAGAGACTGTGGCTCAGCCACTGAAGAAGCCTCCTTGTGGATCAGAATTATGTCAGGACCAGCCCCATCCAGCTCATCCTGCCGGTGCTTGAACAACCCGAGAAGGTAAGAAGTGTACAGTGCCTCAGGGCGTGCACTCTGTGTGTGAAAAGCAGTCTTCCCGTCACCTCTGCTTCGATATATGGCCATGAAAGAGAGAAAGTGGATGATACAATGATGAGAACAGCTAAAATTTATTAAGAACCCACTGCATGCCAAGCAGTGGTCTAAGTATTGGACTACCCAAAAATTTTGTCCAGGTTTTCAATAATATCTTATGGAAAAACCCAGTCAAAAATTTTGGCCAACCCAATCCTTAGCCTGTATTAGTCATTTAACCTTCTAGCATCTTACAAAGTAGATAGTATTATCTCTCCATTTCCTGATGCAGGACTATATGACAGAAATGTGATTTGCCAAGTGAGTAAGTAGCCAAACTGGAATTTGAACCTAAATGGTGAAAGTCACACTCTCAAGCACAACACTAGATCACCTTGATTTACAGCAAGGGTCCTGGGGCTGGGAGTAGGGCTTCAGTGTTTGGAACAGAGCGACTCTTTAGACAGGTAACCCAAGCTGATGGAAAAGAACCAAAGAGTTGGAACCATGCAGGCCAGGCTGGAATCCATTCTGGCAGTGAGCTCTCAAGGGCTTAGTAGGACTCACTGCAGAGTTCATGCTGTGGTCTGTCAGTTTACCATCATCTGGCTTGGAGAGACGTGTGGGCAAAGAGCCCCTGACCTCTGGTTGGAGTTCCAAAAGCTGGTCTCCAAGGGAAGAATCCAGCTATCATCCATGAAGAGTCCTGCTTTTGTTAGCTCTACTGATCCAAGAGCTTGAAGACTGCTTCCAATCCTTAAAAACACTCAAAGCAAGTTACAGAAATCTGATACAAGAAAAGGGCCTCTTCTTCAATGATCACAGACTGGGAACATGTCCAGTTCGCTGGGCCCTGCTCCAGAAATATTGCCAGAATATCACACACTACTCAGAAATCCCCAAGGGTGCTTATTATGGCTCATGAACTCCAATGACAAGCAGAAGAAAGGCTTTCTTAAAGTTTTTCAGATATCTGCTCTGTTGAGAACCAAGCAAATAAAATACATTGTTCATCTGTCAAAATTGTCAGTTTATTCCCCATCCCACCACTACAGCATCAATTTATTAATGTTTTCTTTTATAGAAGATGATTTATATATATATACATATATATATAATTACATATCATGTATATTCCAGATCCAAGAAATAAAGACTGCCTTCTTACTCTATGATTTTAGGTAGATTTTTGCTCCTGCAGTCTTATCTTTCATGTGTGCATGCTAAGTCACTTCAGTAGAGTCCAACTCTTTGTGACCCCGAGGACTGTAGCCCCCCCAGGCACCTCTGTGCCTGGGATACCCCAGGCAAGAATACTGGAGTGGGTTGCCATGCCCTCCTCCAGGGAGGAAGGATCTCCTCCTGACCCAGAAGGATCTTCCTGACCCAGGGATTGAATCTCCCTCTCTTGTGTCTCCTGTATTGGCAGGCAGGTTCTTTACCACTCGTGTCACCTGGGAAGCCTGCCACATTATATGGTTTTCAATAGTAGAAAAATGCAACAAAAAATCCGACACTATTATAGCCTAGAGTGATTATAACCAAAAAGCCACTTATATTTTCATGAAATTCAACCACTGTAATGGACTCCAGGGGAACTGCATTGAACACCATCCTGAAAGACTTATGGTGCTGACACAGAGTCACAAATCATCAAACTTGCCTAGCGCATATTTATTTCTTTGCATTAATACAAAATAAGTTGGGTTCTTGTTTGTTGGGTTTTTTTAAGCAAACGAGCAGACCTCAGAACTAATTCTAAATTTCTTTGTAATTGATTCATAGTGAAAGTGTTGATTCATTGGGGAGTTTCTAGGTCATACATGCATCTTTCATTGTTATTAAAAGACTTCCAATCATATGTGTGCCTGTGTATTTCACTAATATGAAACATGTGCAGTCACGTTTTGAAAAACTATCCAGGACACATCAAATCCTTCTTCTTTTGATCTCAGATGGTTATTCAGTGTGGTTATTTAGTCTAATTTGAAGAAAACCAAAACCTTGTGTAAATTACTGCCAAAATAGGAGAGAAAAGACCTGACTTTTAATGTTAATATTCTATTATTGCTTTTATTTCATGGAGCCAAGAGTCTAAAAAATCCCATTTTAATTTAGGGTGTAGGGTATGTTGGAGAAGGCAATGGCACCCCACTCCAGTACTCTTGCCTGGGAAATCCCATGGACAGAGGAGCCTGGTGGGCTGCAGTCCATGGGGCCTTGAAGAGTCGGACACGACTGAGCGACTTCACTTTCACTTTTCACTTTTCTGCATTGGAGAAGGAAATGCAACCCACTCCAGTGTTCTTGCCTGGAGAATCCCAGGGACAGGAGAACCTGGTGGGCTGCCATCTATGGGGTCACACAGAGTCGGTCACGACTAAAGCGACTTAGCAGCAGCAGCAGCAGCAGGAGGAGGTATATATGTGTATGTGTGTGTTTCACTAATATGAAAAACAGTGGCAACTAGGAGGGAAGGTGATGATACAGGTGAGACTTGGTCTTCAACCTCAAACCAGTCATAGTCTACAGGCAGGGTAAGTACAACATTTGTACTTGTGTTTTTCTCATTGGAAAGAATCGGACATGGGTGGGAAGGATTGAAGCCATAACTAATGCCCTGAGACATTTTGTGCCAGGCTGGGTTCCTGGGGACTGGCTCTGACTGTTAGTGACCTTTGTGTTCTGATAATAATGTTTGAAAACTAAATATTTGACATATAAAAAAATACCTGGCCATCTCCTAGGACTGGTGTGAAAGCACCTTAGAAAATGAGGCCCTCAACTTCCCAATAGAAGAAAGAGATGGGAGAAGCCTCTGCTCCTTCAAGGTATTTTCTTCCCTCTCTTTTTCTTCATGAGTACACTCTAGCCACTCACATGCTGTACATGAGGCCTCCTTCTGGCAGGTTGTAACCCAAGTCTGTGTGGACAGGCAGCCAGCTCTTTAGAAAGATCACCCTTGCCTTAGAGAGCCCAGGTGGATTCTGCTGAGCTGTGCCAGAGACTAGGAACAACCAGGTCACATTCTTCCTTTATCCTGCTTGGAGGAGTAGAGAGAATCACTAAGCCGCCATGCTGTAAGAGTGCTCAATCTCCCGTGCCATTTAATGGAATGCTTTTTTCTACAAATTTCATTAAAGGCTCCCAGAAATAGAACTGTACTACACTGAATGGTACACATATTATGAGACATGCACCCAGTGCACAAGATGCTTGCAATCCTGTTGAGGCTGAAATATTTATGTTGAAATTCAAACCAAGCTATGACTAAACTCCAAGAGTTAGTATGTTGGGAACCATTAATGTCTAGTTGGTAACTGAAGTCACACAGGACACACTGGTGTTCGCTGGGAGGATGTTCACGCTCCAGCTCTGCTGAGCTTCCTCCAATCCCTCACACAGCCAACCTCGCCCACGCCCCCAGATCTTTGCAGATACCTTTCCCCCAAATCTGGCTAACTGCTAGACTTCATTTCCCCTGGAAAACCTTTCCTTGCTCCTTTAATATGTTCCTAATTGCACCCCCTGCCCCAAATTTCCCCTTTCATATCACATTGTACTGTAATTGTTTATTAAATGATCTCCCTGACCAGACAACAGCATTGCAGACTAGAAACTACACACAGAGCATAAGGATAAACTCGCTATAGTCCTAACTCTACAACTTGTTGGCTATGCAATAGTTGGATGAGGTTCTTAGCCTAGAATCTCTAAGCATCCATTTTCTCAGGAATAATAATTGTACTTACTCTAGGTCATTGCGTCAGCTGATAAAATGCAGGGAAACACTAGTATGAGCCTGGAAAGGGTTCCAGAAATGCCAAAAATATAGAAACGATTACAATATTTGCATTCTGCATTGTCTTTTTATTTAAAACTTTATAAAGGCTTTCATTCATTTATTCATTCATTATTGTGCAATGCAATGGTATAAACCCATTCCTTGTTGCATTTCCAGAATTATGATAAAGTTTGCATACACTATACACTCCAGTGTTCATTGAATGAGTTATTGAAGAATGAAAGTTCTATTCGTGAGACTTGAGCAGACCAGGGAACACTGCCCATCTCACAGCTTCACTAATTCTGTATTTCTGAAGCTCTTCCATTGTAGGAATCAATGTGTGTATCTGTTTGCCTATGTGTGCATGTATGTGAATGTATGTGTATGTATGTGAACATACATGGATAACGTATAAATCTGGTCAAGCTCCTACTCAGGAAATAGTCCATAACTTAAATAGATCAACAAAGTAATAACTATTCCTACAAAACACAGCCTAAATCCTTATATGACTTCAAACTTAGGTCCATTTGTCAAAGGCCACAAGTCTGGAAAAAACACCATACAATGGAAACCGTAACCCATGGTTTTTCTGCCTCACAGCACATCTTAAAATCACCTTCCTACATTCCTCTTATGCCTGTGCTCCCACTTCCCAGTTTGCATCTTGTTCTATTATTTATGAGCCTGAACTATAAATACTTTGAAACATGGAAGATTTCGTCAGTTGGGTACAATTTAAGTGGCTTTTCAGTACTATATACTTACAACATCTTATAAATATTTAGAATTACCATAATAATGGCTCTGCTGACTCACAATAAATTCTGTATTTTGTGTAGGGACGATTGCCAAATTGATAATCTAGAAAACTGGAAAACCCCGTCAAACTTCATGACCTGTTGGTCCCAAAAGAGTATCTTTCTAATTACTGGAAGAGCCTGAGCACTGAACTTAGCTGTCTTGGAAGTTGACCTGAAAAGATAAACATCCCCAAATTTACCTCTTTGGAAAAGATAAGTAAAAGAAATATTTTCCACTGAAGACTGTGTTCATTGAACTGTATCTCAAAAGCCGAATAGTTCTCAGGAAGTGTATAAAAAAGAATCACAGAAACACGAAGTGCCCACCATGCTGGGGAATGGGATTCCAGACGAGGATGGAGAAACAGTGAGTGAGAACACCAGGAAACGATGCTGCACATGTGCAATCATAGAGCTCAAGAACGAGCCCTGACTGCTGTAGAAGCTTGGGTTTAATGCCAAAGGGTAACAGCTCTCCACTGTGGTCCCTGGACCAGCAGCATTACTATCACCTGGGAACTTGAAAAATGCCACTTCTTACATATATACATACGAGTGATTCACTTGGCTGTACAGCAGAAACTGACACAGCAGTCAGTGTAAAGCAACTGCACTTCAATTAAAAAAGCGTTTTTTAAAGGTAAGAAAAAATCCAGAGAGTTCCAAAAAAATGTCTATTTCTGCTTGATTGACTATGCCAAAGCCTTTAACTGTGTGGATCACAAGAAACGGGAAAATTCTGAGAGAGATGGAAATACCAGACCACCTGACCTGCCTCTTGAAAAACCTATATGCAGGTCAGGAAGCAACATTTAGAACTGGACATGGAACAGACTGGTTCCAAATAGGAAAAGGAGTACGTCAAGGCTGTATATTGTCACCCTGCTTATTCAACTTATATGCAGAGTACATCATGAGAAATGCTGGGCTGGAGGAAGCACAAGCTGGAATCAAGATTTCCAGGAGAAATATCAATAACCTCAGATATGCAGATGACACCACCCTTATGGCAGAAAGTGAAGAGGAACTAAAAAGCCTCTTGATGAAAGTGAAAGTGGAGAGTGAAAAAGTTGGCTTAAAACTCAACATTNTGCTGGGAGGGATTGAGGGCAGGAGGAGAAGGGGACGACAGAGGATGAGATGGTTGGATGGTATCATCGACTCAATGGACATGCGTTTGGGTGAACTCCGGGAGTTGGTGATGGACAGGGAGGCCTAGCATGCTGCGATTCATGGGGTCGCAAAGAGTCGGACATGACTGAGCTACTGAACTGAACTGAATTGAAGAAAAAAAAAATGCAACTTCTACATACAGATGGCAAGAGAAACAGCATCACTAAAGATGTTGAAAAGACGCTCAACATCACTAATTATTGGAGAAATGCAAATCAATGACCTCTGGGGTGTATGTACCCTCTTGAAACATGTTTTTCTGTGGCTATATGTCCAGGAGTGGGATTGCTAGACCATATGGCAGCTCTGTGTTTAGTTTTTTAAGCAACCTCCATGCTCTTCTCAGTAGTGGCTGTACCAATTTACATTCAATGAAATATCACCTCACACTGGTCAGAATAGCCATCATCAAAATATCTACAAGTAATAAATGCTGGAGAGGGTGTGGAGAAAAGGGAATCTTCCTACACTGTTGGCGAGAATGTAAACTGGTATAGCCACTACTGAGAACAGTACGGAGGTTGCTTAAAAAACTAAAAACAGAACTACCACTTGATCTAGCAATCCCACTTCTGGGCATGTATCCACAGGAAAATGTTTGAGAAGGGCACATAAACCCCAGTGTTCATTGCTGCACTGTTTACAGTAGTCAAGACATGCTCCGTCAGTTCAGTCAGGTCCGACTCTCTGCGACCCCATGGACCATGGCCCACCAGGCTCTTCCGTCCATGGGATTCTCCAGGCAATAAAACTGGAGGGGGTTGCCGTCTCCTTCTCCAGTGATAAAGTATGAAGTGAAGTGACTGAAGTGAAGTCGGCTAGTCGTGTCTGACTCTTTGCGGCCCCATGGACTGCAGCCCACCAGGCTCCTCTGCCCATGGGATTTTCCAGGCAAGTGTGCTGGAGTGGGTTGCCATTTCCTTCTCCAGTCAAGACATGAAGCAGTCTAAATGTCCATAGACAGATGAATGAATAAAGAAGATTGTACGTATTGGTATATACGTACAATGGATTATTGTGCGTATGTATGTTAGTTGCTCAGTTGTGTCCAACTCTTTGCAACCATTTGGACTGTAGCCTGCCAGGCTCCTCTGTATATGGAATTTTCCAGGCAAGAATACCGGATTGGGTTGCCATTTTCTTCTCCAGGGGAACTTCCTGACCCAGGGTTAGAGCCCGGGTCTCCAGCATTGCAGGCAGATTCTTTACCATCTGAGCCACCAGAAAAGCATACACAACAGAGTATAACTCAGCCATTAAAAAGAATGAAATAGTGCTATTTGCAACAACATGGATGGATTATCAAACTGAGTGAAGCAAGTCAGAAAAAGACAAATATCATATGATAGTGCTTATATATGGAATGTGAGAAAAAGAAAACGATACAAATGAACTTATTTAGAAAACAGGCAGACTCAGAGGCAGTCTTAGAGAATGAACTATGGTTACCAAGAGGAAGTCAGGAGCAAGGACAGACTTGGAGTTTGGGATTGACATGTACACACTGCTATATTTAAAAGAGATAACCAACAAGGGCATACTGTAAAAAATAAATAAATTTTTTTTTTTTTTAATGAAACTTCTCCAGCCCCAACCCAGACATACTGAATAAGAAACTCAAGGGCTGGGGCATAGTTACCTGTGTTTTAACGAACCCTCCACCAGGGAACTCTGATGCTCCCTGAGTGTGAGAACCGTTGCCATAGGGAATGATATAATCAGATCTGGTATGCTGGTAATGATGTGGAAAATGGACAAGAGGGGAAGGAACTGAGGGTGTGGAGGCCTGGAGAAGAATAGTGAAAGTATTGGTTCATTAGGGAGTTTTGCATTTTATCTATGTTTTAGCAAGTCTAAGATATAATCAATCATTAGTCACACCATTATTTTATTTGTCTCAAGAAAGAAAATGTCTGCCAATTTAATGTTAACACAATATCTTTATCATTGGAAATTTTTGTTTTATATTTATTGAAAGGGTTCTCTTAGATTTATCCTGACAGATTTTTACTGTACATCACCCATGGGCATACATGGAAAGGAAAATAAAAGCAAAATAATTTATTTAAGGTATTCCTAGCACTTTTTCACAATGTCTGACCCTTCTGGAATATTTTTCCACTCAAGAGCCATCTGGAGGTTTAATGATGCTTAATTTCTTTTAAAAATACTCCACTACTGGGGACTTCTTTGGTGGACTTCTTTGGTTAAGACTTCACCTTCCAACGCAGGGAGTTGGGGGTTTGATCCCAGGTCAAGGAGCTAAAGATCCCACATGACTCATGACCATAAAACCCAAACCATAAAACAGAAACAATATTGTAACAAATTCAATAAGTACTTTAAAAATGATCCACATCAAAAAACTCTTTAAAAGCACTCCAGTATTGTCTCTTGGAGAAGGAAATGGCAGCCCACTCCAGTGTTCTTGCCTGGAGAATCCCAGGGACAGAGGAGCCTGGTGGGCTGCCATGTATGGGGTCGCACAGAGTTGGACACGACTGAAGTGACTTAGCAGCAGCAGCAGCAGCAGTATTATCTCTGGGGTGTCAAGCAACTGAGGCCCATTCTGCAAGTTTAGGTGCAGGTGACAGGCTGTGGTATCTCTCTCATGACTACTGCTCAGCCAACAGAAACTCGAAGATGCATCCTGACTCGGGAAATGTTAACGATTGGGAAGTAGCATCACTGACTCAAAGGACATGAGTTTGAGCAAACTCCAGGAGATTGTAAAGGACAGAGGAACCTGGCATGCTGCAATTCATGGGTCGCAAAGAGTCGGACACGACTGGGGGTGATGGGCATCTTAAAATTGAAAAATTCCCAGTGAAAGCTAATCCATGCCTTAAGGAGCAGAAACAGGAGTGAGACGAAAGAGAAGGCAGAGATCAGTGACATTTCATGGGTGGATTCTAAAGCCTGTGTGGCCAATTAGATATTGGGGGAGAGGAAGGCAGATGACTCTTCAGTTCTAATCTGAGTAACTGGGTGGCATGCCCTTAACAGAAATAAGAAATTCAAGAGAAGTAGAGTTTACAGCAGAAGGGAAGAAGTAGGTAAGAGTGAAATGAGTTTAGTTCCAAACTTTTTTGAGTTTAAAGATCTTGAGGGATAGCCAGGTAGAGATGAGGATGTACCTGTGAATACAAATTTATAAACTCAAGCACTCGGGGTTCGTGGTGAAAAATACATAATTTTTAATCAGTAGCATTTAAATGGTAGTTGAAACCAGGGGGTTGAGAACTCTTCCAAGGTGACTATATGGACAACTTGAAGCAAATTGGTAGCAGAACAAAAACAAAACTGAAGAACTGGATAAAAATAAGAAGGAGCATTCAGACAGAGAAAAACTTGTTAGATGATGTTTACATATTTGGAGAGCTCCTCGACAACAAAGCTGTCTTCTTTCTAGTCTGAGTTACCAGGGTTTTGCTTAACCCAGTAATGAAAAAGGTGGCTCAAGGGCCTTAAAAGGTAATACCAAATGTGACAGTTGATCCTTTTAGATCAAAGGGCTGCTAAATTTAGTGAATCTAGCTTCATTCCCAGCATTATCATCTCATTTTACAACTAAAGAAAGAAACAAAAATAGACATGCCCAAGGGCAAAAGTTGGCTGGTGGGTAAGGAAAAGCAGGACACTTGCCTCTTCACTCTTGTCCTGGGGCTATTTCTTCTACACTGAGCTTTTCCTCTCAAAGAGGGATTATGCCCACTGCTGATAAACCTCTGGATTCAAGCAACCTCAGTGAAGTGAAAGCCACTCAGTCGTGTCCGACTCTTTGTGACCCCATGGACTATACAGCCCATGGAATTTTCCAGGCCAGAATACTGGAGTGGGTAGCCATTCCTTTCTCCAGGGGTTCCTCCCAACCCGGGGGTTAAACCCAGGTCTCCTGCACGGCAGGCAGACTCTTTACCATCTGAGCCACCAGGGACCTCAGAGAGGCTCAAATACATCCATGATTATCAGAGAAATGCAAATCAAAACTTCATGAGATATCACCTCACTCTGGTCAGAATGGCCATCATCTAAAAGTCTACAAAAACAAATACTGGAGAGGATTTGGAGAAAAAGGAACCTCCTATGCTATTGGTGGGAATGTAAATCGGTACAGTCACTATGGAAAACAGTATGGAGGTGCCTTAAAAACCTAAACACAGAGCTACTATATGATCCAGCAATCTTACTCCTGGGCGTATATCCAGAGAAAAACGCTAATTCAAAAAGATACATGCACCCTTGTGTTCATAGCAGCATGGATTACAATATTCAAGATATGGAAGCCACCTAAACGTCTACTGACAGATTAATGGATAAAGAATATGCGGAATACTACTCAGCCATTAAAAAGAATGAAATAATGCCATTTGCAGCAACATGGATAAACCTAGAGATTGTCATAATAAGTGAAGGAGGTCAGATAGATAAAGACAAATGTCATATGATAGCATTTGTATGTGGACTCTAAAAAAAAAAGACACAAATGAACTTATTCACAAGACATAAATAGACTCAAAGACAGAAAACAAAATTATGGTTACCACAGGGGAAAGGAGTGGCAGAGAATTAAATTAAGAGGTTGGGATTCACATATACATACTTCTATATATCAAATAAACAATCAGTATGGACCTACAGTTTAGCACAGGGAACCACACTCAATATTCTGAAACATTTTATAACAGAGAAGAGTCTGAAAAAGAATATATATACATGTATGTATATATAAGGGCTTCCCAGGTGGCACGAGTGGTAAAGAAGGCGCTTGCCAATGCAGGAGACATAAGAGACTCGGGTTCAATGCCCAGGTGGGGAAAATCTCATGGTGGAGGGCACAGGAACCCACTCCAGTATTCTCCAGCTGAAGAATCCCACGGACAGAGGAGCCTGGTGGGTTATGGTCCATGGGGTCACAGAAAGAGCTGGACACAACTAAAGCGACTTAGCAAGTGCACCCATATATGGATAACTGAATCACTGTGCTGTCCATCTGAAACTCACATGACATTGAAAATCAGGTATTATTGAATTAAAAAAAAAAATCCATCCATTAGAATGAGCTCTGCTAACACAGCCACCTCACTCCACGGAGAAGGAGAGCTATAGAGAACAGCAAAGGGCCTGGTGTCAGACAGGCACTCCAGGTCTTGCTCTAACAACTGGACATTGTGTGTAGAGCCCTCCACAAAAGAAAAAATGCAGATGACTTGAATCTCTGGGTCACAACTTGAGCCAGAATTTTCTGTAACTCTTGCTACATGTAACAGGATGGGAAGAGACACTGCAAGCAGGTCGAACTAAAACAGAACAAGCTTCTCTGCTGTGATACTGGGTCTTTAAATGGGAAACTCATTCCAGATTTTATATGTTGCTGTTGGTGTTGCTGTTCAGTCACTCAGCTGTGCCTGACTCTGCGACACCATGGGCTGTAGCACGCCAGGCTTCCCTGTCCCTCACCGTTTCCCGGAGCTTGCTCAAACTCATGTAGATGAGCAAAATTTGAATTCAATAAAGTCAAAACAAACCAACATCATTCTCTTTAATAATAATTAAGTTTACTCATTGTTGTTGTTTAGTCACTAAGCTGTGCCCAACTGCTTATTGCAACACGTCAGGTTTCTCTGTCTCTCATCATCTCCTGGAGTTTGCTCAAACCATGTCCATTGAGTCAGACGAAACATGGTCCCTGAAGAAGAGAATGGCAAACAATCTCAGTATTCTTGATTTGAGAACCCCATGAAGAGTATAAAAAGGAAAAAAAAAAAAAAGGAGTTACAGTACTCGTCTTGCAGCTGATGACATCCTAAAAAAACAAATTTTTTTCTCAAGAACAGTGATTCTCAAGGACCAGAGAGCTCAAAAATGACCCTGAGAGGGTCCCTCCTTCAAAGATTCTGGTGTAGCTTAAGTGGGCTCAGCCACTGAAGTTCAAAAATCTCTGAAAATTTATTCCAGGAGACACAGTGAACATAACATTTCCCACATTTCAAAACTCAAAGCTTTCAAAGATCAGGTTCCTCGGCTCATGCCCTCTGTGTGATCCTTGCAGGGCCCTAGGATCTGTAGGATGAGACATTTGCGGTCACAGCCCTTGTGGCTTCAGCGTTTTCATCAATAGAGACATATACTGAGGCACAGAGGTTTCCAGAAGCCCCCATCTGGCAGAGATGACTAATGGGGCTTTCCCACTGACATCCTAGCAAAGGTGCCAAAAATATATTCGTTCCAGATCACAGACTTCATAGAGCAGTTCCTCCCAAGACATTACCCTGACAGATGACCTGGCTTCCTTTTACAGCCTACGTGCCACCCACCTGAGTAACCTTCCTCCCCAGACTGGGGGGCACAGAAATGCGTATCTGGCCTGCATCTCAGAACTAAATCCTTCCCAGCAAATGCCGACCTTGCTATAAACTAGGGAGAAGTCGTTTTTCTTCCGCTAGGCAGCCTGCAATTTTCACTCGCTTTTATATCCAATGGCCAAAAAAAAAAAAAAAATAGTGAAAAGCAGCTGGGATCTAGCTAAAATTGCAATCAAAGGAGCACCAAGTGGGTATGAAAGCGAATGCAAACTTGTGAAGTCATTATTGGCTGATTGCTATCGGTCGATTGCAGAAAAATCATCAAAGACTTTTGTATAAAGTGTGTGCGTACTCAGTCACTTCAGTCAAGTCCGACTCTTTGCGACCCCATGGACCAGAGCCCACCAGAATCCTCTGTCTATGGGTTTTTCCCAGCAAAACTACTGGAGTGTGTTGTCATGCCCTCCCCCAGGGGATCTTCCTGACCCAGGGATCACACCTGCGTCTCTGCACTTCCTGCACTGCGGATGGACTTTTTACCGCTGAACCACCAGGGAAGACCGCAAAGTAGAGAGAAGAAATGGAGTGATGGGTGATTTCTTCACCAATAAGCCCTATCCAGTCAGCGCTTGTAAAAACAAGTTGGGCTAAGAAATACAGAATAAATTTACTCAGAGACCACTTTCAGAAAGACAGGCAAGATCTCAAACTAGGGATAAGACCCATATTATCATTGATATAACCCTAATTCAATAATAATTGATTTTTCCCCTTCAATTTGTGAAGAGAAGATTAACCAGTAGCCATAGTAAGAAGCAGGTATCAGGAGCAGGAAAAACTGCTATTAATTTAGTGACCTTGGGAAAGTCATGCAATATCTCTGGGCTTCAGTTTACTCATAAATAAAATAAGGAAGTTAATTTACATAATCTCTAAGGTCCCTTTCATCTCTGAAGTTCTGCATCTATAACAGGGACCTTTGGCTATTGACAAGTTTACCCAAGACATTAAGCATGGTGAGGTGGATCTTAGAGTATCAAAATAATTCACCTTTCGACAAAGACAGGAACTCGATAAATATGTAGCAGCAAGAAGAGATTAAAGCATTGTAAGGATATCAGAGCTGCTAAGCTGGTCCTGGAATACCAGACCCAGTGAATCCACCTCTCCAAGAATGCCAAATTATTTTTAAACAGCATCTCAGGGAAGAGAAGCCCTGCTGGTTATTTAAAAGTCTGATAAATGAACAAAATGAAAGAAGCTATTTTACTACCAGAGGCTTCAGAGCCTTTCTTGCACTATCCAATAGAAAAAAGTGTGAAAGTGTTAGTCATTTAGTTGTGCCTGACTCTTTGCAACCCCAGGGACTGTAGCCCGCCAGGCTTCTCTGTCCATGGGATTCTTCAGGCAAGAATTCTGGAGTGAATTGTCATTCCCTTCTCCAAGGGATCTTCCCGACCCAGGGATGGAAACTGAGTCTCCTTCATTGGCAGGCAGATTCTTTACCACTGAGCAACCAAGGAAGCCCTTATCCCACAGAACGTTCCTGCAGTGATGGAGAGGCTCTATATGTGCACTTTCCAATACTGTGGCCACCAGCCACACGTGGCTCTTCAGCACTAGAAATGTAGCTAGCGCCACTGAAGAGCTGGTTTTTGTTTTTGCTTTGTTTATTTTTTAAAGGTTTATTTTTTTTATGTAGACTATTTTTAAAGTCTTCATAAAGTTTGTTACAATATTGTTTCTGTCTAATGTTTTGGTTTTTTGACCGTAAGGCATGTTTGATCCTAGCTCTTCAACCAGGGATCGAACTCACAACCCTCTGCATTGGAATGTGAAGTCTTAATCACTGGACCACCAGGAAAGTCCCAGGAACTCTTTTTAGTTTGATTAAATATTAATAAATATTCATTTCTAGTTAAATAGCCATATGGCACTACTAATCCATGTAGAACTGATACTGTACGCATTAACAAGGTTAGCCTAAGAGGGATATAATGCATGGATCTTGTTGGGCCATACAACTGTGTTTTTAAAGGACTGAAATACCTAGCAAAATCATTTAGGAAGGATTAGGCTTTGAGCCATTGCTGAGTGGAGTGGTTGAAGCCCCAGGAGACCATTCTAGCTTGGACATGCTAACCTAGCCATCAAGGGCATCCATCATCACTCTGTGATATGCACCAGGCTATGTATTTTAATATCACCTCACAGTTCAATCACATGAAAATTTCCCAAGTCCTGAAAGACACCCTTTGCCTCCCATTGCAGGTCCAATCTGCAGAATTCCACCTAAGCTGCTCCTTTCCACCAAGCCTAAAACAATGTCAGTCTATTGCTTCTGGGCTGTCCCAGACACTCTTGCCTACACCAGGATACATCATTATATCAACAGTCATTGAGATAGCAGCATTCCATTTTATAGGTGAGAAATGTGAGGTTCAGACAGATGAAGGGAGTTAGTTGCTCAAGGTCACGTATTTGGTTAACAATACTTGACCTCCATCTTTGCATGTGTCCTATAAAGCATTCTAACCATATTTTTTATATTTATTTATCTGGCTGAACTGGGTCTTAGTTGCAGCATGTGAGATATAGTTCCCTGACCAGGGAATGAACCTGGGCCCCTGCATTGAAAGCACAAAGTCTTAGCCACCGGACCAACAGGAAAGTGCCCCCCAACAATATTTTGAGTTGAATCTTTCCTCCAAATGTCTAGGACCCATAAAAAAATTGAATTAATACAATCTTAAAATACCAAAAATTTATACTTGCCTGAGTAGAACAGTTTGTTTTACAAGGCCTACTCAAGTTATTTCTTGTGAATTATAATAAATGCAAGGAAAGGTTAACAATCATGGAATGAAAGAACCCAGTATGATTTTACAAATGTGTATAAATCCTTTCCTCAAAGAAATCCTCCCCTGGACCTGGAATAATCATATGCCTCTCAGTTGAAAATCCATATTGGTGTGTAAATAAGCAGCTACAAATTTCACTCACCCAATTATTTATCCTTTCTTGAGTATGCAATCAATTTGGTGTCTCTAAGCGTCATTTATTTGGACCACAATCACACATACAACTGCTCATTTTTGCAACTAATTCAGGCTTGGTTCCTCCAGTGGCTGCCTGTGGGCCAAAGTCCTTGAATCAATTTGTCATCACATCAGATGTGAGTGCATTTGACTGCGACCTACACAATTTTAGAAATCAAGTTTTTTCAACAAGGTATTGTTTCTTGAAACATCATTTGGCCTTGCGGGAAATTGACTGGAAACTGGAGTTACTCTCTGACTCAGAGTTCCAAATCCAGGCATTGCCCAAAGTAGCCAAGGCAGTCCCTGAAGCGTGTCAATGAGGTGATGCTCTGCAAATTACACAGGGCTGGCCAGCTACTAATGAAACTCACTGTACTCAATTTGGCCCTTTAGATTAAAACATAATCACTTTCAATCAAATACATGGCAGTCATCACTTTATCTGAAATAAATCTGTATACACTTAATGTTATTGTTGTTTCATCACTAAATGTGTCCAACTTTTTGTGACCCCATGGACTGCAGCATGCCTGTCACTGTCTCCTGAAGTTTGCTCAAACTCATGTCCATTGAGTTGGTGATGCTATCCAACCATCTCATCCCCTGTCACTGCCTTCTCCTTCTGCCCTCAATCCTTCCCAGCATCAGGGTCTTTTCCAGTGAGTCCACTCTTCCCATCCAGTGGCCAAAGTATTGGAGTTTCAGCTTCAGCATCACTTCTTCCAATGAATATTCAAGGTTTATTTCCTGTAGGATTGACTAGTTTGATCTCCTCGATTCCCAAGGGATTCTCAAATGTCTTCTCCAGCACCACAATTTGAAAGCATCAATTCTTCAGCTTAAGTAATAGCAAACTTTATTATGACATGCACTGGAAAAAATGTATACCACAGTTCAGTGTTCATTACAATACTGCACGCTATCATGCCACGCTTGGTCATCTCAGTGGTCATGAGAAACCTAACAGAAAGGAAGGGGTGGGGAATAAACGCAATGAATACGGAATACAGGGTCAGCTAGAGGAAGATAAAAAACGGTTCAGGGGTTAAATCTGGGTCATCAGGAGGAAACCTTGTACAAAGTGACCAACCACATGAGGACCTAGGGAATCTTGGAGATGATTAAAGAGATGATTAAGTGACCAAACTCTCAAAGGCACAGGGGTGGATACAGGGAGGGTTGTGAGGAAGGATAAGGCTGATTAAGGAGGGTTGAGTGGGAAGAGGGGAACAAGCAGGTCTGTGCACAAATCCATCCAGCTGCAAAAGCTCAGGGGGACTATGGAAACTGGGGATGCACCGCCAAATCCTACCACCTGGGACACTTGTTAATATCACAGTGCCCCATCCCACTCCAAAGATTGGGAATCTGTGTTTTTAACAAGCACCCCCAGGTAATTCTCATGACAGATGCGTTTGGGAAGCACAGCCTGTGAAGAAGGGCATTAATGGAAGGCTATTTATTAGCCTTGAATTTAAATACTGACCCCTCCATCCACCAGCCCTGTGAACTTGGGAAAGACTCTTTCCTTGACTCTCTGAGCCTTGGTTTTCTCATCCACAAAAATAAAAATGTATTTATGCCCAGCAGCACTCTTCCACATTAGGTATTATTATCATCATGCACAAGACAAGAGTGATTAAGTACTTTGTGATTAAGTACTTTGCTCCAAATCACACTGCTGGTAAATGGCAGTGAGTGAGTGAGTGAGTGAAGTCACTCAGTTGTGTCCAACTCTTTGCAACCTTATGGGCTATAGCCTGCCAGACTCTTCCATCCATGGGATTTTCCAGGCAAGAATACTGGAGTGGGTTGGCATTTCCTTCTCCAGGGGATCTTCCAGACCCAGAGACAGAACACAGGTCTCCTGCATTACCACCAGACTCTTTACCTTCTGAAAGTGAAAATGAAAGTGAAGTCGTGTCCGACTCTTTGCGACCCCATGGACGGTAGCCTACCAGGCTCCACTGTCCGTGGGATTTTCCAGGCAAGAATATTGGAGTGGGCTGCC
>SJYQ01005433.1:284938-300470 GCA_006410935.1 Redunca redunca
AACAGTTAGAACTGGACATGGAACAACAGACTGGTTCCAAATAGGAAAAGGAGTATGTCAAGGCTGTATATTGTCACCCTGCTTATTTAACTTATATGCAGAGTACATCATGAGAAACGCTGGGCTGGAAGAAGCACAAGAATCTCTGGAATCAAGATTGCCAGGAGAAATATCAATAACCTCAGATATGCAGATGACACCACCCTTATGGCAGAAAGTGAAGAAGAACTAAAGAGCCTCTTGATGAAAGTGAAAGAGGAGAGTGAAAAAGTTGGCTTAAAGCTCAACATTCAGAAAAAGAAGATCATGGCATCTGGTTCCATCACTTCATGGCAAATAGATGGGGAAACAGTGGAAACAGTGGCTATTTTTCTGGGCTCCAAAATCAAATGGTGACTGCAGCCATGAAATTAAAAGATGCTTACTCCTTGGAAGGAAAGTTATGACCAACCTAGACAGCATATTCAAAAGCAGAGATATTACTTTGCCAACAAAGGTCCGTGTAGTCAAGGCTATGGTTTTTCCAGTGGTCATGTATGGATGTGAGAGTTGGACTATAAAGAAAGCTGAGTGTCGAAGAATTGATGCTTTTGAACTGTGGTGTTGGAAAAGACTCTTGAGAGTCCCTTGGACTGCAAGGAGATGCAACCAGTCCATCCTAAAGGAGACCAGTCCTGGGTGTTCATTGGAAGGACTGCCTGATGTGAAGAGCTGACTCATTTGAAAAGATCCTGATGCTGGGAGGGATTGGGGGCAGGAGGAGAAGGGGACGACCCAGGATGAGATGGCTGGATGGCATCACTGACTCGATTAACATTGGTTTGGGTGGACTCCGGGAGTTGGTGATGGACAGGAAGGCTTGGCATGCTCCAGTTCATGGGGTCGCAAAGAGTCAGACATGACTGAGCTCCTGAATTGAACTGAACTCAAAGTTCTGAGAATAAACTAATAGAGAAGAAAGACAATGGCTAAACTGTGGACAAAAGATATACAGGTTTATTCAAGCAAAGAAAAGTGGGGATGAGCCAAATTATATATTTTTAGAAAGGTTCTATGTTACCATAACCAAAAGTGGGGTCTGACTGCCTGCCACTCAAAAGCCAATAAAGAGGCCAGCTTGGTGGAAAGGAAAGTTTGTTTTACTTTGGAGGCCAGCAACCATGGGGAAGTGTGGACTCCTGTCCAAAAACCAACTCCCCACCCTACCTCTACCCCTGTGCTGACAATCAGTGGGCAAGTGCTTTTATTGGCTGACGGAGAGGGCTACGTGCAGAAACAGTACAGTCAGCTCTGACAGTCATCTTGAAATGGGTCATCGGTGATCTGACCAGTGTCATTTTGATCGTTTTATGTACAGTTAATCTTCAGTTCTCTGGTCAGTTTGTTCCTCTCTCCTTGAGGTCAGTTCCATAATTAGAATTATAGCAGCTTATGTCATGGCTACAGACTGGTCATCTTGTGGATAACTTCTTCTACCTGGTGGGAGTTTCAGTATCTATAAGACGGATCACAGGATATGGTTCAGAATATTATCTATAGCTCTTGAGAAGGAACTAAAGGTCCCTGACTATGCTTAATGTACATTATTATTATTTGGTCTCCTTTGACTGTTTTTCTTTGTTTCTGCATGTTCTCACTTTTCTGATTAAACTTATTCTTCGGCTGAAGTTTTTCACAGACAGAAGGCAGGCAGAGGACATGGAAGGTCAAGGACCATAGGGTCCTGTTCCATTTCATCACTACAAAGAAGAAAATGATTCCAGAGGAAAATTAAGTAGAGCAGGTAGGCAAGATCTGAAGGATCCTTGCCTTTTTAAAAGACTAAAATTCAACAACTAGATCATCTTTTCTTTGGCTTGGAGCTATATGCCAGTGGTAGACATTCTAACCCTTGTCTTTCTTTATGTAGAGAATCTATCCTCACCTATTCACGTGACCTGTGCCCCCTAAGCTGTAGCTGACTGGATGAGGGCAATCCATATAACCCAGAGAGAGTTGGTGCAAAGGCTGGGTTGAGCCAAGCTGATGCTTTTTCTCTAGACTTAGGACTGAGAAGCACGGAGCAGATCATTCTTTAGTAGAGAGTTGATTGCTAAATTCGACTAGAGCCAGGATTAGAGATGGTGACATGGCCAGCCCAAAACTATGGGGGAGATATATGAGTAGGGAGGAAAAGTCAATCTGAAGAAAGAGGAGATCAATAGAGACAAGCAGAGGAAAAGAACATGTGCCCTGATAATTCTCACTCTGGAATTTGTGGATTCAGCTTCAGTAATCTGCTTATACTTTTTTCTGGTTCTTGAGGGTCAGTGAGATGGACTATTGCATTCTTCTTCTACATCTTTTTTTATTTGAGCTTGAAAGTGAAAGTGAAAGTTGCTTAGTTGTGTCTGACCCTTTGGGACACCATGGACTATACAGTCAATGGAATTCTCCAGGCCAGAATACTGGAGTGGGTAGCCTTTCCCTTCTCCAGGGGATCTTTCCAACCCAGGGAATGAACCCAGGTCTCCTGCATTGCATGCGAATTCTTTACCAGCTGAGCCACCAGGGAAGCTACTTAAGCTTATCTCATGGGTTTTGTTTTGTTTTAATTCCTTGTCACCAAAGGATCAATGTACTAGATCTTGACATTGGGGGGGAACTCACACCTGGCGCCAAAGCCAATTTCTATGTCCTCACAATATTTTTTATAAGAATTATCTGACCTTACTGAAGCAAAAGAATGCCTCATTTTCATTCCTCCCCAGTGACAGATGGTCTGCCTTCCAGAAGCTTTTGTATCATCTCACTTGAAATATTTAAAGGAGGTTTCCATGCTCTAGAGTTCTGGGTAGTGAGGTTTCTGTCGTAAGAAATGTTCAGAACGAGGTTAATTGATCATCTGGAGGAGATGTGTAGGAGACAAATGGAAATACCCAAGAGGTGTTTAAACGAGATCACCTCTACTCCTAACCTTCAGTTTCTAGGGTCACCCTGGCCTCTTAGGTCAGACTGCATGCATGCTTGCACTCAGTCATGCCCAGCCCTTTGTGATCCTGTGGATTGTAACTCACTGCCAGGCTCCTCTGCCCATGCAATGTCCCAGGCAAAAATGCTGGAGTGGTTTCCATTTCCTACTCCAGAGAATCTCCCTGACCTGGGGATTGAACCCATGTCTCCTACATCTCAGGTTCTTTACCACTGACACCACCTGGGAAGCCCCCTTTGTCAGACTGCAGGTGCCCAATCTTCTGTCATTCCCCTACAACCATCTTCCTATGTTCTTATTTGGACATGCTCCCATTTGCCAATGTCCTTCTTCAAGAGTGACCCTCAGAACCAGCCAGGTATGATCTGACCAGAAAAGAAAACACCTTGCCACTTCTTTTGTCTGCCTTCCCTTCCAAGGAGAGTACACTCTAACATTGAAATGATGCCTCAGCAACGGCTCCACCTGAACCTGGGGTCACCTCGACTGTCCCAAGTAGTAGCAACCTGGGCACAAATTTTGATAGGAGGCTGGAAAGGAGGGCACGTGCTCCATGGTGTGCAAACCCACTGCCTTTTGGAAAGACACCATTACCTTGGGGAAGGACAGCCAGTAGGTAGGAAGGGAAGTGAGACAATTCCAGAGGTAAGTTTCCCTTTTGCAGTTTCCTCTGATTGACCCTTGGGCTCACCAGGTGGCACTGGTGGTAAAGAACCCAGCTGCCAACGCTGGAGACATAAGAGATATTGGTTCGGTCCCTGGGTTGGGAAGATCCCCTGGAGGAGGAAACGACACCCCACTCCAGTATTCCTGCCAAGAGAATCCCATGGACAGAGGAGCCTGGCAGTCTATGGTCTATGGGGTCTGCAAGGAGTCAGACGTGACTGAGCATCTGAGAGCCTGATTGACCGCAGGAATTCAGCACCATGGAGACAGCCAGCCCCAAATCTCCAGAACAATATTTTCACCTGCCTACAGTCTAGATTATACCAAAGAACTTCCCCTCAAAGAGTCTCCCCTATCCACACTTCCAAGTTTACTGTCTGAGCATACCTGAAACCTAGACATCCAAAGAGTCCACTGTGAAAACATTTTATGGTTTTTAAAAAAAGAATCAAAGAAAAGGGTGCCCTAATACACAAGAATGTATCCCAGGGCATGGCATAGTGGAATGATAAGAGTGAAGAGAGCTCCTTCAGGTCAGCTGTGTGCTGCTTCACTGAGATACAATGACAGTATCCAACTTAGCATCCCACCACCCATGCGCCTACCCCCCCACACACTCACATACACATATTCATATTTCAAATTGTGTCTTAAGCATCAGGACAAACAAGGAACTTCTGTAGACTGATGAGTCCCACATTAAACCCAACCTATCAACCTGGGATAATTGGCCAGATAATAGTCTTGAAAATACTCTCAAGGATTCTATAGGGGCTTCTTCCCCCACTTCACTCCATGTCATGTGGGTACACAGCACCTCATTAGAGGTGAGCACTCAAGACATTCCAAAGAATGCTATATCCATCTCTTTGTGCATTCATTCAAAATTACTCAGCATCTGCCAAGAGCTTTCCTTCCAAGAGCTTTCCCTCCAAGGGCTTACCCTGGAGGGAAGAGTCACAAGATTACGTCTCTACCAGTCGTTCAATACAACGATGGATGCACGCTCAGTCGTGTCCGACTCTTTGCCACCCCATGGACTGCAGCCTGCCAGGCTTCTCTGTCCATGGGATTTCCCAGACAAGAATACTAGAGTGGATTGCCATTGCCTCCTCCAGAGGATCTTCTCAACCCAGGGATTGAACCTGGGTCTCCTGCATGTTCGGATTCTTTACCGAGTCACCTGGGAAGTCAATACAATACTGTATTGGGTAAATAAGTCGCAAAAGCATAACACACCATCGGAGTTTAGGGGAAGGGAAGGTGAAGTGTTGGCAGGTTACAACTTCCTGAAAAGCAGGGGAGGTGAGTTGGATGATGAAGCCTCAGTCTGAGCATGGGTCACAAGAGAACGGAGGAGCCTGGCTGTCATTTCCACTGCCAGCTTGGAGGGCTGCAGGGAATCATTATCTTCGCACGCCTGAAGCATGATGTCTTGAATGTTCCCGGCAACTCAATTACGGCATGCAAATTTTCCGCGGAGTTGACTTCTTGGTCTTCGAGAGCCACGCACATGCTCCTTTGGGCTGTCTGCACGGGGAAAACATTGTTGGGAAAGGAGCCTGAGGACCAACCACTGGAAAGTGCACTCAATTGCACTTTGGTTGAGATAATTGCTGCGTTTTGTGTGTGTGTGTGTGTTTTAAATTGTAGGCTCTGGAGGTGACCACAAGCAAAATTTGTGACAGACATTTGACACTGAGAAACTGCCGTGTACGGGGTGAAACTTTTCACATCCTCAACCCCTCCTCTCCCCCCAGACTGGTTTGTTGACTAACAAAGGAAAATTATCTAAAACCGCTGGAGTATGTTAGCCAAGTCTTCTTTTTTGTCGTAATGCTCTTTGTGCTGGGCATCAAGATTTCTCATGGTTACAGGCACGCGGATTCCCTTCCAGGCAAGCCCATTCAAGTTCACGGCCCGGGTGACCTTGGCAGCCCAGCAGCCCCATCTGCTCAAGGTGTTGCTTCTTGAGCTCGAAAGTGCGGATTTGCAGAGACCCTTACCTGCAATGCAGAAGACCGGGTTTGATCCCTGGGTCGGAAAGATCTCCTGGAGAGGGGAATGGCAGTCCGCTCCAGTGTTCTGGCCTGGAAAATTCTACAGACAGAGGAGAGCCTTGCAGGCTATAGTCCATGGGATCTCAGCGAGTCAGACACGACTGAGCAGCTAACGCTTTCTCGCCCATCGTGGGCTCCAAAGACTTCATAGCCTTGATCAGTTCCTGCCCAGCAACCTCCTTATCCTCTGGGGAGATGTTCTCCTTTGTTCCTTTCTGCCCGTGGCCACCTCTGTCTCCAAGAAAGCAAAGCACACCAGTCCATCAAGTAGGGGGGGAAAAAATCCCCAGCCTCATGGAAGTAAAAGACAAGGCTGTTGGAGAATTCTCCCTGCCCACAGCCGTCAGGACCCTGTGATGACTGCCAGCATTGCAAGGATGTAATCAGGACTGAGTGGAGAGCTTAGAGAGACACTTGCATGGCAAATCTCCAGCCTCAGCCGGGGCGGCAGGTCCAGACCAGCTGGGGGGAGCTCGCCAGCTGCCTCCATGGTCATTCCCAAGGGCACATCCAGCAAGATCCCAGGACTCCTCCAGCTGACTTCCCAAGCTGGCTTCCCTCCCAGAGGGGCATTCTTTCCTCCTGGCCTTCACAATCCTACTTCTCATTGTCAAGAAGGCATGACAGCAAAAGTATTAGATTGGGAGGTCATACTGACTTTGTGCCTGCCATCTTTTGGACTGGGGGACCTCAGGGAAGCTCTCCGTGGCTTGGTTCCATCCCCTGAGAAATTAAAATAATATGCATCTCCTGGGGTCCTGGGGAAGACTCAATAAGACAGTGGAGGTGAAAATGATTACCTACCATGGCACCTATCCCATGGTTTGTCACAAATGAAAATGAATGGCCCCACAAACTACCTTAATGACTCAATCATGAAGCACTTCCGGGGAACCTGCATGTGTGCTCAAGGCTTACCCTGTGGTTCAGCAGTAAAGAATTTGTCGCAGTACAGGAGGCTCAGGAGATGCAGGTTCGATCCCTGGGTCAGGAAGTTCCCTGGAGTAGGAAACAGCAATCCATGGCAGTATTCTTGCGTGGAAAATCCCATGGACAGAGGAGCCTGGTGGGTTATAGTCCACAGAGAGAGAAAGTCGGACAGGACTGAAGCAGCTAAGCATGCACACAATGAAGATGACAAAAAAAGGACCAAGTATTTCTTTTCCCTCAAGGAACTTGTAGCCTAGTTGAGGAGATGAGGTAAACGTGGGCCATAACAAATTTGAAAGCAGCGAATAGGCATCCAAAATAAATGCATTCTGTATGTGCCATGGAAATCTCAAAGAAGGAGCCAGAGCAAGACAGGAGAGTCGAGGAAGGAGAGGGGTTAGCCGAACCTCGAAGGCTGAGGAGGACTTTGACAAGTCCAGAAGACATCCATCCCCCGGAAAGGAAGGCTTTCAAGGAAATGTTAGCGGCCCATGAATTTCCACCATCAAAGTTGATCTTTCAAGGGCCCAATTGCCCTTGAAATATTATGAAAACTCAAGCTCAATTCTAGTGTATAAAAGAAAGAAGGGCATCTACTTATTGCCTTCTCCGTGAGGCTATCTTAGATTCAATACAGGAACCATGGTTTGCGCCTCAGACAGTAAAAAATGTGCCTGCAATGCAGGAGACCCAGGTTCGATCCCTGGATCAGGAAGATCCCCTGGAGAAGCGAATGGCAATCCACTCCAGAGTTGCCCGGAGAATTCCATGGACAGAAGAGCCTGGTGGGCTACAGTCCATGGGGTCTCAAAGAGTTGTTCACGACTGAGCGAGTAACACACGGTTTTCCAATCTCAGAAAGAGAACCGAAGGCAAGAAAAAGACAAGAGAAACTAAAGCATGAAGAGGGATGACCATCTGTGTTTGCTGGTTTAGTCTTCCTTCCAATGTGTAATTACCCTGCCAAGGGCTGAGTTGGCCATTTGGAGAGACGATGAGCAGGTCAAGCAAATAACCCACAAATGAGGAAAACAACCTACAGACCATGGACTGCACGGACCGGGCTTTTCTCTTAAAGGAGATTTATGTTTGCCAACTAGAAACGAGACCCTGCCTCAGAGCATTTTAATTTGGTGGGAAACATCAAATTCACAGCTCTTCAGCAAAGTCTAAGGTGCTGCCAACCACCTTACCCCTAGAATAAAACATAAGACGGTATTATTTTCATTTTGTGTGAAACATTCAAAGTTCAGGGTTGGAAAATGGTGTGTGGGCTGATGTCTGATAGTGCAGCCAGTTATTATGTAGTGACTCACGAGAAATTTCCAGAGCTACCACACCTTAAAGTTAAACTCACTCAAGCCAGACAGTAAACTATTAGTAGAGATATTTTTGTAACCATAATTTCTAGTCTTTTAACTAATTTTTTTTAACTTGCAGCATAGCCACTTTTGTAAACGTTATAGAGCGTTTTTGTTCCTGGCATCAGGGTTTTGAAATATTTATCCTTTTTAAAAACAATACAAAATAAAAACATGCCCTTGGGGTATTTTAAGGAATTTTTCGGCCTACCAGCTTGGTCAACCAGCGTTGTCCTGGCGCACTGACTCCACCGCGTCAGCCAGCCCAGCTGCCCACCACAGGAAGGACTCAGCTCAGCACTCCTGTGGTTGTGGCCGTGTCTGCCCCAGGTACCCAAAAGGAAGTCTCTCTGTGGCCAGGCCAAGCAAGATGGCACCACGCGAGGAGCGGGGAGAGCTGCTGACAGGACACTGGAGCTCGGGGAGAGGCTACTATGAGGAGGAGCTGCCAAGCTTTTCTCTGACACCAAATGAAGCAACTAGCAAAGTGTGCATCCCTCCAGGATAGCCTTATCCCTCCAGCTGAGTCCAGTTGGGATCCCCTGCATTAATACGCGTCATGTACCCAGCAGGAAGCCACGATGAAGCCGCACCTACCTGTGTGCAAAAACCCAGAGCTGGAAACTTCTATTGAACATCAACAGGTCTTTAGAGAACTTCCGAAGGGTAGAGCTTGAGTCTCAGGATCTCTCTATAGTAACTGTGGTGGTGTTGGAGAAGACTCTTGAGAGTCCCTTGGACTGCAAAGAGATCCAACCAGTCCATCCTAAAGGAAATCAACCCTGCATGTGCCTCAGAAGGACTGGTGGTGAAGCTGAAGCTCCAATACCTTGGCCACCTTTTGTGAAGAACTGACTCACTGGAAAAGACTCTGATGCTGGGAAAGATAGAAGGCAGGAAGAAAAGGGGGTGACAGAGGCTGAGATGGTTGGATGGCATCACCAACTCAATGGACATGAGTTTGAGCAAACTCCAGGAAATAGTGACGGACAGGGAAGCCTGGTGTGCTGCAGTCCATGGGGTCGCAAAGAGTCAGACAAGACTGAGTGACTGAACAAAAACAATAGCAACTGCCTTGACTGCCTTTTCTTCATACAGTTTGGTTTTATTTTGTTTTGTTTGTTGTTGTTGGTTTTGCTTTGGCTGTACTACAGGGCATGTGGGAATCTTAGTTCCCCAACCAGGGATCGAACCAAAGCTCCTTGTAGTCGAAGCACAGAGTCTTAACCACCAGGGGGAAGTCTGCCTGCAGTTTTAATCCTCATAATGGTCTGCGATCAGATCTCTGATGGAGAGGGAGCTCGTGGGCTACCATGGCTGGTGTTTTGATTCTATATTTCTGAGCTTAAGGCTTCACAAAAATGTACCCACTCTTCAAATGGGATGGATGAAACAGAAAGAATATACAGGTGTCATTGTCCATTTATTCCCATCTCTGACACCACTGCCAAAATCTCAAATGCCTTACAAAACTCTATCATAGAGCAGCACCTCCCTCTCTTTTTACATGCTCAATAAATGAAGGATTGATGACTGACCTCCAAAGACCCTCCCTTTTCAGGAGTGGGGCTGGGGGAGTTGGCTTGAACTTGTGGAGGCGAGCAGAGGCTTCCTGCCCAGGCTCAGCCAGAGGAACCGCGAGGGCGCAGGGCCAAGGCCAAGGCTGGGAACAGGAGATGGGGAGGATGCTGACGCACCACAGGCAGGACTTGGGATTTTTCTGGGTTAGGAACACAGACCGTGCACACACCTCAGTCATCAGCCCCTGCAAGACAGAGTCTGACAGAGGGGTTAGAGGACACAGAGGAGTCAGAAAGATGAGGGCTGAAGCCACGTCTGTCCCTGGACTAGTGTGTCTTGGTGCTGAGCTGGCACGTGGCACGTAGGTGCTGCACAGTGACACGTTGCTGAGTTTGGGGACTGGAGGATGGGGATGGTTGAGGGAAGACTGTGTGCTATAGGGAGACAGAGGGTACCCCCCTCCCAGACCATAGGTGTCTGGACACAGAGGGTAGTCCACGTTCCCGTGTTCTCTGCGCATCTTTCCTGTTTAAATGTCAGCCGTGGCTGGGATGGGTCAGTACAGGGAGGCCTCCTTGGGGTAGGAGATCCCACACTTCTCAGCAGGTTTCTTCTGAACCCAGCCCTCTGTGTTCTACCCAGGTCGGGACCTAAGGGTTGGGGATCTCCCTGTAGGCTGTGTTAGTTGCTCAGTCATGTCTGACTCTTTGCCACCTTGTGGACCGTAGCCCACGAGGCTCCTCAGTCCATGCGGATTCTCCAGGCAAGAATACTGGAGTGGGTTGCCATGCCCTCTTCCAGGGGATCTTCCCAACCCAGGGATCAAACCCAGGTCTCCCATGTTGCAGGCAGATTCTTTACCATCTGAGCCACCAGGGAAGCCCAAGAATACTGGAGTGGGTAGCCTATCTCTTCTCCAGGGGAACTTTGAGGCCCCATATTCCTGGCCTTCCTTACACAACTTGAAGGCAGTTTCTAGCTGAGAAAGTCTTCACCCACCTCTCCTTTATCTTTCTAGTAAAGCGCTTTATCCATCATCCCATCTTGGTGAATGCCACCCCCTCCCCATGCTTTGCCCATCACTGACCATTTCAATGTTTCTATCCAATCTCTACTCAGATTTAGGGCGTCCCTTCCTGATATGATGGACAGGAGGAAAGAACAAGGTTCTCATCATGAGTCAGTCCTCTTCCTCACATCTGCTTTGCCTTACGCACTCATTTCTGTGTCTTCTTCGCCTGCAATCCTTCCCACCCACCCCACGCAGCCTCACAACAGTTGCACGCCCTGAGTCAGAAGCTAAACTCAGAGGTTTCCTGCCCTGTCCTCCCCCTTTGAATTTCTCAAAAGCCCACCTGCCCTGCAGAGGTTCCCAGCCATACAGACCACACACATGGTATCTTTTATCTATGAGACATAGACAGTTTGTAGAATACCATGGCTGCTTCTGCTTTCTAACTTCTGCTTATTTCTTTTCTCCAAGGCAGGAAAGTAGTGTGGTCTGATGAATGCCTAACTTGGCATGGAAATGGAAAGACCTGAATCGGACTTACTGTGGTGCTAGGGGAAAATTACTTTGACTCTCTGGGTAAACTGATACTTCAGCCACCTTGGGTAAGTAAATAGAAAGCGATTCAGCTGTTGAGAGAAGGGCATCCTCCATGGCTGGCCCTTCCTGAAAGTAAGGCACATGATTGTTTCTGTTTGTTTCCATAGCAACTAGCATGAGTAGGTGCCATCTGTGTGGTCCTATTTCTACTCTCCCATTCACCAATTTTGACTCTTTGATTTCTTCAGCATCAGGTGATCAAAGCTCAAACCTTAGACACCAAAGAAGTTAGTGCTTGCCCAGTAAGTTCAGTGAATAGCTGCCCTAGGGGTACCCAAGGGCTGGGCATCCATTTTATTTTTATTTATTTCTTTAAGATTTTTTTGATATGGACCATTTAAAAGTCTTTATTGAATTTTTTTTTTTTTTTACAGTATTGCTTCTGTTGTGTGTTTTGGTTTTCTGACCATGAAATGTGGGATTTAGCTTCCCTACCAGAGATCGAACTCTCACCCCCTGCAGTGGAAGACCAAGTGTTAACCGCTGGACAGGCAGGGAAGTCCCTGGACATACATTTTAAATAGCTTGGGCCTGGGGTGGATGAAACATACATAGAGTTTGCTATCAAGAATTGTGATGAATGACCTCACTCCCCACTCCTACACATAAAAGGTCAACACACTTTCAATCTCAAGTGCCAGCAATTCAAATTAGTTAAAGCCAAGAAAGAAACCCATGGGCTAACATACCTTGCATGTTTGACCTCAGGCAAAGCTGGATCTGGGGCTTCCCTGGTGGCTCAGACAGTGAAGAATCTGCCTGAAATGCAAGAGACCTGGGTTCAATGCCTGGGTCAGGAAGATCCCCTGGAGAAGGGAATGGCTACTCCAGTATTCTTGCCTGGAGAATTCTATGGACAGAGAGCCTGGCTGGCTACAGTCCATGGGGTCACAAAAAGAGTTGGATGTGACTTAGTGACTAAACAACGAGAAATAATACTGAATACTAGAAAACTGCTAAGAAAGTAGATTTCAGGTACTCTTACCACACACACACACACACACACATAAAGGATAACTACATGAGGAGATGTACATGTTAATTAGCTTAACAATAGTAATCATTTCACTATGTATAGTCAAACCATCATGTTATACAACTTAAATATATACCATTTTTTAATGACAAAATTTCAAGTGTCTTCAGAGCTCTACCTCTTATCTCCCCCTGCTGGACAGGTGCTCTCCAGAAGGTTGGAGGCCCAGTAAAAGGAAAGTATTTGGTGATAGTTATTCTTGCCTGGAGAATTCCAACGTACAGAGGAGCCTAATGGGCTACAGCCCGTTGGGTCGCAAAGAGTCAGACATAACTGAGCTACTAACACTTAGCAGAAACGTCCCAGGGAGACTCTGCCTAGGTCCTGGGCCCATTCCTGAACTACTCATGGGACACACGGCCTCCTGGCTCTGGGAGTGGAATGTGTTCACCACAAGAGAAAAGCATCCACTTCCTAGAAGGATGACAATCAGTGCTGGACAGGCAAAAACATCCACTGTCTCTTCGCCACCCTGAGCTAGTGAGGAGCCAAAACTACAGAAACCCGCAGCAAACTGGGTCGCCCCATGCACCCAGGGTCCAGTCTTCTAAATCTTATATGTTCCCAATTAAATCTAAAGAAAGAATTGAGGTCATGCTTTAGCAATGTGAAGCATGACACTGTTGTTGCTCTTTGACTCTTTTGCTAGGTCGTGTCCAACTCTTTGTGACCCCATGGACTGCAGCACACCAGGCTTCCCTGTTCTTCCCTATCTCCCAGAGTTTTCTCAAACTCACGTCCATTGAGTTGGTGATGCCATCCAACCATCTTATCCTTGGTCATCCCCTTCTCCTCCTGCCCTCAATTTTTCCCAGCATCAGGGTCTTTTCCAATGAGTTGGCTCTTCACATCAGGTGGCCAGAGTATTGGAGCTTCAGCTTCCATGTTGGTCCTTCCAGTGAAAATTCAGGGTTGAACTATGCTGTTCAACCCTGGCACTCTGCTGTTTTCTATAGTTGGATAAAGCTCTTCCAGTTTGGTGAAGTTAAACACAAATAGCCATAGATTTTGCTTCAATTGTCAAAATGTTTCTATGACTCATAGGATGAATGAGAAAAATACACAAAAAGGTCAAAGTTACACTGACGTCAGATCGTAATCACACCCCTGAATTGTGACAGCCCACGAATCAAGTTTCCCACCGAGAGCACATTACTGACTTATTTTTCTCCATGGAGGGTACTTGATTACCCTAAAGCAGATTATCTATGGATTTATCTGAGATCAGCTCTTCACCCAAGTTGGCATCCTGTCAGCAATCCACACAGCTCTTGCCTCTACCACTGAGTCAGCCTGCTGAAGCTCAACTCTGACTCCCTGACCCAAGAACACAAATATGAAACTACCAAATCACCTAATGAGTCCCGTGCAGTCATGTCTGACTCTTTGAGATGCTATTGACTGTAGCCCTCCAGGCCCCTCTGTCGATAGGGTTCTCCAGGCAAGAATACTGGAGTGGGTTGACATATCTCCTCCAGGGGATCTTCCCGGCCCAGGGATGGCATCAGTGTCTCTTGAGTCTCCTGCAACGGCAGGCAGATTTTGTTCTGTTTTGTTTTGTTACCATTAGTGCCATCTGAGAAGCCCCCTGAGAAGCCACAGACAAACTCAAAAGACAACACTCTTTCATTAAACACTGATACTGAAGGCCTTAAGTGGGTGATGATGTTTTCCTGCAATAAGATCAGGACTGTCTCTCGCACTAAGGACACTCTTAACACCCTGATGGCCTGCCCGTAAGTAGGGATTTCTGAGGCCGGTAGGCTTTATAGTCAGAGAAGGTCTCAGATACCCTGTGGAGTATGTAATACCCAACTCCACCAGAAGAACTCTCCCTGACTTTGTGGTATGTTAATTTTTCTCACCCTCAAGCCTCTGCCTAACAGATCCATGTCCCAGTAACAACAAGCCATCAAAACTCATAGAGGACTAGCCATGTGACAAGCGTGAGAACACAAAGATGAACTGGAAGAGGCACCTCTAGGCGAGATGCCATTGTGAGCTCAAGCTCCGAGCTCTCCAACTCCAGACACAGCAAGGATATAGGAAACACTTTTCAAAATAAAATCACGCTGCAATATCAAATAAATATTTTCCACGGAAGAGAAACACACCATTATATAAACAGGTCAAAGCCGTGAGCTTCAAGGTTTCCCAGTTAAAAAGGCAGAGAGGGGCAAAGTTTGACTCCTCTGGGCTGATATTCCCCTGGGCTGACAGGGAATAAAGCCTTCCAGGCTCAGCACAGGGCCTGAATAAGGATGGAGCCTGAAGCCACAGGTGCTGCTGAACTTCCTCAGCTATAAAAAGAAGCAGGAAAACCATAGCCGCTGCCCTAAACCACTGGCCTTTTTATAAAATCCAGGAAGCTCCAGGGATGAAAAGAAACAGACAACATGGAACCCCATTCTTTTTTAATTGAAGTAGAATTGATTTACAATGTTGTGTTAGTTTCTGGTATATAGCATAACGATTCAACTATATCGGTATAATTAAATTATATATATATATATATTATTTTTACAGATTTTTTTCCGCGGTGTGCTTAGTCGCTCAGTCATGTCTACTTCTTTGCGGCCCCATGGACTGCTAAAGATATTGAGCATAGTTCCCTGTGCTACACAGTATGTCCTTATTGGTTATCCATTTATATATAGTGGTGTGTATATGTTAATCTCAAACCCCTAATTTATCCCTCCCCCTCTTCCCCCTTTGGTAACCATAAGTTTGTTTTCTATGTATGTGAGACTATTTCTGTTTTGTAAATAATTTTATTTATGTCTTTATTTTAGATTCCACATATAAATGATATCATATGATATTTGTCTTTCTCTGTCTGGCTTAATTCATTTACTATGATAATCTCTGCATGTGTGTGTGCTAAGTCGCTTCAGTCAACCCTTATATGGACTGTAGGCCACTCCCCTCCAGGCTCCTCTGTCCATGGGATTCTCCAGGCAAGAATGCTGGAGTGGGTTGCCAGGCCCTCCTCCAGGGAATCTTCCCAACCCAGGGATCAAACCCACATCTCTCACATCTCCTGCACTGGCAGGTGGGTTCTTTACCACCTGCACCACCTGGGGAGCGCCATGATAATCTCTAGGTCCATGCATGTTCTTGCAAGTGGCATTACTTCATTCTTTTTTATGGCTGAGTAGTTATGACCAACCTAGATAGCATATTCAAAAGCAGAGACATTACTTTGCCGACTAAGGTCCGTCTAGTCAAGGCTATGGTTTTTCCTGTGGTCATGTATGGATGTGAAAGTTGGACTGTGAAGAAGGCTGAGCACCGAAGAATTGATGCTTTTGAACTGTGGTGTTGGAGATGACTCTTGAGAGTCCCTTGGACTGCAAGGAGATCCAACCAGTCCATTCT
>SJYQ01005433.1:300644-333062 GCA_006410935.1 Redunca redunca
GAAGGAATGATGCTAAAGCTGAAACTCCAATACTTTGGCCACCTCATGCGAAGGGTTGACTCATTGGAAAAGACTCTGATGCTGGGAGGGATTGGGGGCAGGAGGAGAAGGGGACAGAGGATGAGATGGCTGGATGGCATCACCGACTCGATGGACGTGAGTCTGAGTGAACTCTGGGAGTTGGTGATGGACAGGGAGGCCTGGCGTGCTGCGATTCATGGGGTCGCAAAGAGTCGGACACGACTGAGCGACTGAACTGAACTGAGTATTCCACTGTAAAAATATAGGGCTTCCCTGGTGGCTCAGATGGTAAAGAATCTGCCTGCAATGCAGGAGGAAAACATGAAAATGAGTCCTTCCGTAGAACATTTTATTATTATTTAAGAGTTTAGCTAGCATGAAGAGCTATGAAATCAAAGTTAGTCACTCAGTCGTGTCCTACTATTTGTGACCCCATGGAATGTAGCCCACTCTGTCCATGGGATTCTCCAAGCAAGAATACCAGATGGATTGCCATTTCCTTCTCCCGGGGACCTTCCGACGCAGGGATAGAGCCCAGGTCTCCTGCAGAGTGAGCAGACTCTTCACTGACTGAGCCCCCAGAGAAGGGCAATGCAGACCAGGGTTCAGATCCCTACTGGTATATTTATACTCATATAAATATACCACATCTTACGTATCCATTCATCTGTTGAAGGAAAGTTAACTTGCTTCATGGCTTGGCTATTGTAAAGAGTGCTGCTACGAACATGGGTGTGCATGTATCTTTTTGAATTAGTTTTCTCTGGATATATGCCAAGGGGTGGAGTTGCTGGATCGTACAGTAGGTAACTCTATTTTTAGGTTTTAAAGAACCTCCATACTGTGTCCAGTCTGCTCAGGCTGCTGTAACAAAATACCATAGACTGCAAGGCTTAAATAAGAGTTTTATTTCTTGTAGTCCAAGAGGCTGGAAGTCGAAGCCCAGGTGCCAGCATGGTCGGGTTCTGGACTCATTTCCTGGATGTTTTCCACAGCGGCTCTCCCAATTTACATTCTGCACGCCCTCCCTGGAGCCCCATCCTGAGTGAAGCCACCACCCTGCATGGAGGCTGCATGTATGCACTCCCAGGACATGGGCAGGGAGGAAGCCCAGCCGTGAACAGTCAGCCTGGTTCTGGAACAGGGCCTCTGGGAGCCAGGTAGAGTAACATTAAAATCACTAAACAGGGAAGAAAATAACCCAAAGCTAGAGGGAAGGATAAGCCAGTCAAGATGAGCATGCGAACCTAAATTGTAAAGGAAATCAACATAAGGAAGTCAGCTAACAATCTGAAAAAGCAGAAAGATATTCTCTCAAAACTGGAAATACCTGAGCAATCTCAAAAATTATCTTAAATAAGTGTGCTTGAAAATTTCAAAGCGATAAAGCAATTGAATGCACGAAGAACAAAAGTGAAAGGCTTTTCTTTTGTGTGTAATTAATATAGAATGTTGTTCTTAAATAAGGCTTTAAGAACTAAGCTTAAATTTCTGATAAAAAATCAGGACATGTGAAAAGGGGAAATAAGCTTCCCTTTCAGAGGAGATATTGGGAAACTGCCAGTTTCAAGTGAAAACTTAACAAAAGTTCTTAAAACAAACAAACAAAACAATTTAGTAGGACTGTTCCACTTTCAAATGACAGAAACTCAAATCAAAGTAGTTAAAAACAAAAAAAGAGACTTTATTGGCACACATAACTGAAATGGCCAAGGGATATGGATTCAGGTATGGCTGAATTTAAGTGCTTAAATTATATTATTAGAAGTTTTCTCCTTAATTCTGCTAAAGCCTCTGCTGTGGCTTTATTTTAGGGGGCCTCCCAGGTGGCACAATGGTAAAGAATCTGCCTGCAAATGCAAGAGACACTAGAGATGTAGTTTCCATCTCTGGGTTGGGAAGTTCTCCTGGAGAAGGAAATGGCAACCCATCCAGTATTCTTGCCTGGAAAGCTCCATGGACAGAGGAGAGCCTGGCGGGCTACAGGTCCACAGGGTCGCAAAGGGTTGGACATGACTGAGCATACAAACTACACACGTGAGTGAAGGACACATGGTTCTGAAAAATAATCAGTTACAAATCCTAAAAATTAGAAATACATCCATTAAAATTAAAGCCTCATAGACTGGATAAATACTGAACACAAGTGATGAGAGAATTATAAATTGGAGGGCAGTACTGGGGAATTCACCTAGAATACAGCACAGGAGATAAAAGGATAGAAGACATGAACAGGAAAATGAGAGACGTGGAGGATAGATTAAAGCATACTGAGTTTACTCTTTACGAGCCTGTGGTGAGGCAGGCACCATCATCCTGTTTTGCAGAAGAAAAAACTGCACTGCCAAAGTGTACAGACACTGCCTCTTTTTTGCTAAGAATCATTGAGGAGTGCTCGCTTCGGCAGCACATATACTAAAACAAATTGGAACGATACAGAGAAGATTAGCATGGCCCCTGCGCAAGGATGACACGCAAATTCGTGAAGCGTTCCATATTTTTTGGTGCAAGGAGAGGACCCAGAGAGATGGTATGGGGTGGGAGGTGGGAGGGGATTCATGTTTGGGAGCACTTGTACACTCGTGGTGAATTCATGTCAATGCTTGGCAAAACCAATACAGTAATGTAAAGTAAACTAAAGTTAAAATAAAAATTAAAAAAAAAAAAAGAATCATTGAGGAATGCTCATTCATGGGTCAAAGAAGTTCTACTGTAGCCACGTTGAACATAGCTAGCATCCTGTTGGTCCATTACCATGAGCCCAAAGCTGAAGTTAGGAATAATTTTTTAAACATGTTGGGTAGAGTGTGGTAAGTAGAATTTGCTCCTAGAAGTAGACTTGGGAAGGGAAATGTCTAGCCTTTTCAGGCTAGACTACCAGGCTTAAACAACAAGGCTTATTCCTCACAGTCCTGGAGGCTAAAAGTCCGAGGCGAGGTGCCAGTGTGGCTGGGTTCTGGTGAGGACTCACTTCCTGGCTTATGGACAGCCACCTTCTCACCGCGTCCTCACAAGACTGAGAAAGTTCTGGTCTCTTCATCGCCATGTACAGGCCCCAGTGCCATTACTGGGGCTCCATTCCCAGGACTTCACCCAAATCCAATTACCTCCCCAAACCCCACCTCCCAACAACACCACCTGGGGAGAAGGGCTTCAACACATGAATCTGTTGAGGGCACACCAACAGATAGTCCATAGCAGGTGGAAAATCATAAGAGGAAAAGAAGGAGGACGAGGAGGGGAGAAAAAGAAACAAGAGACGGTGGAGATGGAGAAGACTCTGGGGCATCAAGGACCTGGGCCAGAAATGCACAACCAGCACAGGAAATTCTGCCCAGGACCCAACACGCCTCCCCACCGGAAGAGGAGGCAGCTCACACCCGGCTTCAATAAAGAGCCCCTCTTGCAAACCCTACCTCAGTCTTACAACAGTCCCAAAATGCTGGGCTTTTTAAGACCCAAAAGGCAACTTGTCTGGCACTCTGCCCCTTGAACTACAAACTCTGTATGTTTTGGAAGCAGTAGATTTATTTACATTCCGCTTATTAAAATGATGTTTGAGAAAAAACGGTCTGATATTTAAGATGCCCAAATTGAAATGCCTTTTCCAAAGAAGATGCAGGTAGAAAAGCACACTGATCATTCACTTCCTACCTGCCCCCACCTCATCTTGGTCCCTGACACATTAATTAGTCAGTGGACTTTCGACTTAAACTGAATGCTCCTTCCACCCTCTTACATTCCGCTGACACAGGCACTCAGGGAGGATGCTTTAATGAGCTTTCTACATCCTCTGGCTTAGCAGCTCTATCGTATACCATTTGAATATTCTCCACTTTATTGTCTGGACTTGGGCAAAAGCCATTTTCAGTCCAGTCATTTATGGCTTTCTTACCTTTGTGATGAAGTTATCATTCAGTTCAGTTCAGTCGTCTGAACTCAGCTGTCTGACTCTTTTTGACCCCATGAATCACAGCACGCCAGGCCTCCCTGTCCAGCACCAACTCCCGGAGTTCAAGCAAACTCATGTCCATAGAGTCGGTGATGCCATCCAGCCATCTCATCCTCTGTTGTCCCCTTCTCCTCCTGCCTCCAATCCCTCCCAGCATCAGGGTATTTTCCAATGAGTCAACTCTTTGCAGGAGGTGGCCAAAGTATTGGAGTTTCAGCGTTAGCATCAGGCCTTCCAATGAACACCCAGGACTGATCTCCTTTAGAATGGACTGGTTGGATCTCCTTGCAGTCCAAGGGACTCTCAAGAGTCTTCTCCAACACCACAGTTCAAAAGCGTCAATTCTTTGGTGCTCAGGTTTCTTCACAGTCCAACTCTCACATCCATACATGACCACTGGAAAAACCATAGCCTTGACTAGATGGATCTTTGTTGGCAAAGTAATGTTTCCTCTTTTGAATATGCTATCCAGGTTGGTCATAACTTTCCTTCCAAGGAGTAAGCTTCTTTTAATTTCATGGCTGCAGTCACCATCTGCAGTGATTTTGGAGCCCCCCAAAATGAAGTCTGACACTGTTTCCACTGTTTCCCCATCTATTTNCTTGATTCCAGCTTGTGCTTCTTCCAGCCCAGCGTTTCTCATGATGTACTCTGCATATAAGTTAAATAAGCAGGGTGACAATATACAGCCTTGACATACTCATTTTCCTATTTGGAACCAGTCTGTTGTTCCACGTCCAGTTCTAACTGTTGCTTCCTGACCTGCACATAGGTTTCTCAAGAGGCAGGTCAGGTGGTCTGGTATTCCCATCTCTTTCAGAATTTTCTACAATTTGCTGTGATCCACACAGTCAAAGGCCTTGGCATAGTCAATAAAGCAGAAATAGATGTTTTTCTGGAACTCTCTTGCTTTTTCCACGATCCAGCGGATGTTGGCAATTTGATCTCTGGTTCCTCTGCCTTTTCTAAAACCAGCTTGAACATCTGGAAGTTCACAGTTCACGTATTGCTGAAGCCTGGCTTGGAGAATTTTGAGCATTACTTTGCTACCGTGTGAGATGAGTGCAATTGTGCGGTAGTTTGAGCATTCTTTAAATAGTCTCTGTTTTATCATCTCTGGATTTTTATGGACTTGAGCAAAAGCCATTTTCTTATTGGTCACTTATGGTTTCCTTAATCACAATCAAGTGAGGAAAAATTCTGTTTAAAACTGCATCTAATTTAAGGCTTCAAGATCCAACTATGTATTTCTACTTACCTGTGGTTCCAAATGATTTCAGTATTTCAACTTTTCTTCAAGGCTCCCCAAATCAGCAGAGATGACCTTTCATCACCCCCTCCCCACCTTAAGCAGTAACAGCTTAAGGAAACTGGTGAATGACTTTTTCCACCTAAGACCACAATTTCTGAAACCACTTCCTCTCCTCACTCTCCTTGACCTGGCTTCAGCATTAGGCCCTATTAACTGCACTCTCCTTGACCCTCTCTTTGGCTCTGTGTCCGTATGTATGTTAAGAGCAAAGATCATGGCATCCACAGACCTAAATTTGAATGGCTGTCTGACACTTTCTAATTGCAAGACATTGGGGAAGTTGTTTAAAACCTCCAAGCCTTGTCTCACACCTCTAAAAGAAGAATGGTAACTCCCACTTCAGAGGAAGTATGGTGAAGACAAAATCAGCTCCTCATTGAGTGTTTAGAAAGGTCCACAGTGGCTGTGAGATCTCAGTAGGCGGACCCTCCCCACTGCACTTGTCACCTCCTGTGTTGGCTCCTGAACATTAACTCAACCCAAGCTGCTTCGATCCTCAGCCACCTCCTCACCTCTGAGGCTCCCCCGCCTCCCTCCCAGATCTCACCTGAGGACCAGCTGACTAGCCTCACAGTTTTACATGCCCAAAACGAAACTCGAAGAGATAACATCCCCTCTGGTCTCAGTTTTCATGTCTATAAAGCAGATGCTGAGTGAGTGAATAAGTCAAGATTCCTCATAATGCCCCTTCCTGAATAAACAAAGTCATTTCTCCGGCCTTTTCTCCAGCCCTTTTCTTGCCCCTTCTTTCTTGCTCCCCTCCCTCATTTCTGAGGTCTGAAACAGAATTTGGATAGCTTACCAGACGACAAGTCTAGGCTGGAAAATGCTTGTGTAAGATTCTGGCTCTCACCTTCCACCAGCTGGCACAGCTTTGGCTCTGGAGATGTGGGCTAACTCGGATGCTTCTGATAGAAGTGGTTCTTGAGAACCTCCTCAAGATGGTCCAGCTTGCAGGCATGCGTGCTAACTTGCTTCAGTCATGTCTGATTGTTTGCTACTCTATGGACAGTAGCCCACCAGGCTCCTCCGTCCATGGGATTCTCCAGGCAAGAGTACTGGAGCGGGTTAGAATACTGGAGCAGGTTGCCATGCCCTCCTCCAGGGGCTCTTCCTGACCCAGGGACCCAGCCTGAGTCTCTTATGTCTCCTGCATTGGCAGGCGGGTTCTTTACCACTAGCACCACCTGGGAAGCCCTAGTTCTGTTTTGTCAAAAGCATAAAATCCATAAGGAGATTAGGGTGTTTCCTCCCTGCATTAAGCTGGCTACGTATGTTAATAAATTATTTCCCTGAGAGAAAACTTTGTGCAGCCACTCTGGAGAACAGCTGGCACTACTTAAGCAAACACTCCTTCCTGACACCCTGCTATCTGCCAGGGTGCACTGAGGTACAAGGACCCTAAGGAGAGCTTCGTGAGAATGGCCACCACGCCAAAGATTTGGAAGCAGTCTTGGTGTCCACTGAGTGAGCAGGTTGATAAAATGCATAAGGACGTCCCTGGCCGTTCCATGATTGAGACTGCGCCTTCCAGTTCAGGAGGTGCGAGTTCAACCCCTGGTCAGGCCACTAAGATCCCACGTGCCTTGTGGCCAAAAAAACTAAAAAGTGAAAGAGAAGCGATACTGCAACAAATTCAATAAAGATTTTTTAAATGTTCCACATCAAAAATCTTAAAAAAAAAAAAAAAACAACCATTTGGTTTAAAATATATATAAACATAAAATGGGTAAATCATACTCTGGAATAATATTCAATACGCAGAGGCTAAGAAGTAAATGTACACTACAGTATATACGTTAACTGATACATAAACCTCATAAACAAAAAGAAGGAATCAAGAATTTATCCTGGCCTTCCTCTATGAGTTATACTGTGAATAACCAAATAATTTATCACTGGAACTTTTGTTACAGAAGTGCTCCAGCTAATAAAGAATGCTAGAATTAGAACATCACCATCTTATAACAAGAAATTGTGGCAGACTCTTAGATGACCCCCGTTTATCACTGGTATTCATGCCCTCGTGTCATCTCATTCCCTTAAACCGATGGGACTGTGACTTGCTCCTAATCGATTGAATATGGTAAAGGTGATGTGCCGGGGTCCAGCCCCCGCAGGATCCAGGGAAACCCGAAGGAGAAACGGCGTTGGCGATTGAGATTGATTTAGAGAGAGAGATAGTTAAGAATGTTGTAGATAAGAAAATAGAGGAGAGAAGAAAAGAGGCTGATGTTCCTTGGTTTATACAGAAAGTCAATAAAGTCTTAAGACAAGAGACTTGCACTATCTACATGAGGCTGCAGGTGCCCTCCCGGTCTCCCGAGGGAGTGCCCGTTCAGGTCTTAGAAACCCAGGCAAATAAGTAGACACGGCGGACTTCTGTACTCCAGATGGGAACCAGCCTGAAAGACAGAGTAAGAAGAAGAAGAAAATGATTGACACGAGGAGACCAAGCTGCTTTGGTCAGCGAGGCCCATAGCTTTATTTTTAAATGGGACTTATATACCTTTTTTGCACATAGAGAGAAATGAAAGATGCAAGGTCATACAGAGTCAGCCCAACATTCCAGCAGTGTTGCCCTTATCGAAACCATGATTTTTTTGCATACCTTTCCCACAAAAGATGTTGTGTACAGTATCTTCTGGCCTTGGAGGCCTGTGAACATTTTATGACCCTCTTTTGATAAAGGCTGCTCAACTAGAAAACTTATTTTCCCTAAAAGTGTTTTTCTTTATATTTCTAATCTATGTCAGCCTCAGAAAAATGCCAAACAGAGTTACGTTTTACACAGAGCAAAGGTGCAGTGAGTTACAAAAAGGAACCAATTAGCTCAACAGTCTGATATGGTTAAATTCAAGGCTACACTTGTTTTTCTAGCATTCTCACTATGTTAACTAATGCATTTCCAGGTGCACAGTGGATAAGAGATATGGGAACTTAGCAACAAGTATTGGCTCAATAACGAAATCCTACATCAGCAACTAGCACTACTCTAATAACTTTTAACTCCTTCAAAGGCTCTATGTTTTAGTCTTTCTATGCTTCTCACAGTTGGGAGGCTGTAAATAATTGTATGCATAGCTGTAAGAGTCTGGATATACCTGCCAAGCAAGCTAGAATGCTAATAGAGGGGGTTTGATTCGAAATATTCCTCTCCTGTCCAGGAGACTTGTTAGCTGTAGCCCTAAGTTGATTTTCTCCAGAGAAAGGTGGTCAGGGTTAGCCCGCTGTTAATGTCAGAGGAGTTGGGGAAAGTCATGGAACAGTAAAACAGACAGATTCTGGTTTTGGGGTAGATGCTCGAGAAAGCCTAGGGAGCCCCTTGAGTTCTGAAGCCTTGCTTAACAGTTCTCTTCCACATGACCTTTGTCATGAGTGGGATCTCCCATGGCGGCTCCCGGCAGTGATGGGATGTCTCTTCCATGATTACATTACGTATGACTGTCCTTCCACCTTTCCAGCAGTCTCTTTACAGACTGTCTCTCTTGGCTGGCTTTGAGGAGGGAAGCTGCTATCTAAAGAGGTCCAGTGGCAGGCTCTGACCACAACTAACAAGGAACTGAGATTCTGTCAGACTCACCCAAAGACTTGAACCCTGCCAGCAGCCACTAGTGGAGAAGGCAATGGCCCCCCACTCCAGTATCTTGCCTGGAAAATCCCATGGATGGAGGAGCCTGGTCGGCTGCAGTCCATGGGGTCGCTGAAAGTTGGACACAACTCAGTGACTTCACTTTCACTTTTCACTTGCATGCACTGGAGAAGGAAATGGCAACCCACTCCAGTGTTCTTGCCTGGAGAATCCCAGGGATGGCAGATCCTGGTGGGCTGCCGTCTATGGGGTCGCACAGAGGCAGACATGACTGACGTGACTTAGCAGCAGCAGCAGCAGCCACTAGGCTTGGCAGCAGATTCTCCTCCAGTCAGGCCTCAGACCACACTCTAGCCCTGGTCAACACCTTTTCTGTAGCCTTTTGAGAGACCCTGAAGTCAAGGTCTCAACTAACTTGTGCCAGGACCTCTGACCCGTCACCATGAGATAATTAAGGTGGGTTGCATTATTTTTTTGCAAGCCACTAAGTTTGTGACAATAGTGTTACAAGCCAAAAGACAACAAATACACTAATAAACTAATAAGATCCTAGGTTTTGGTTACCAGGGGCTGCTAATATTACACACACACAGAAGAGAAAACCATATCTGAGATGCTGATGGGAAAATCACAAGACAAACTGTGAAAGTCTTGTCAAAAAAAAAAAAATTATATATGCGTCTGATCAAGTGTCTACATTCAGCTATCTACTTAAAGAAGCACAGAGATGAATCACACGGTGGTAAATCGTATGGGAAAAACAGCTTGTGTTCTTCAAGCAATAAATTGAAAGGGAGGAAAAAATAAACACAGATTCAGTGGGAAATTTATTGCTTAAAAGAGACTTAAAGAAATATCAGTCAGTCACCATGTATGAGCCTTAGCTGAGTTTTGATTCGTGCAAACAAATTATGGAAAGAAATGACATTTACGAGAGGATTGGAAATCTGAGCATTGTTTAATGACGTTCAGGACACGTTTCCTTTTAAAGCTATTGATAAGGATTTTGTGGTTATGTTATCTTGTACAGCCACACACTGAAATATTTCTGGATGAGATGATCCAAAGTCTGAAAGGAAGGAAGTGGGTGGGCCGTAGAGGGGATGGGCTTGGCCACAGGCTAATGGTAGTTGAGGCTGAAAAATGGGTACAGGAAGTTCATTTACTTTTTTATTTCTTTTAGGGTATGTTCAAAATCCCCAATAACAAAAGGTTGTTTAAATTACAAGTTGACAAGAAAACAATAAATATGTTGCAAGAACACTTATAAGCAAAAAGATAGAAACATCAGAATAGTGGAGAAAGAAAGGAGATCAGAGGATGTGGACAAAAAGAGATGAGTAAAGCAATCCCGCCACCGCCAAGTCACTTCAGTCGTGTCCGACTCTGTGCGACCCCATAGACGGCAGCCCACCAGGCTCCCCCATCCCTGGGATTCTCCAGGCAAGAACACTGGAGTGGGTTGCCATTTCCTTCTCCAATGCATGAAAGTGAAAAGTGAAAGTGAAGTCACTGAGTCGTGTCCAACTCTCAGAGACCCCATGGACTGCAGCCCACCAGGCTTCTCCATCCATGGGATTTTCCAGGCAAGAGTACTGGAGTGGGGTGCCATTGCCTTCTCCAAAAGCAATCCCACTCCTGGGTATATATTTGAAGGAAACAAAATCAGAATCTTGATGAGAAATCTGCGTCCCCATGTTCACAGCAGCCAAGGTATGGAAACAATCTATGTGTCTACTGATAGATGAATGGATAAAAAGATGTAAGATCGATACCGATGTATATAATGGAATAATATTCAGGCATAAAAAGGAAGAAAATCCTATCATTTGTGACAACATGACTGAGTCTCCAGGGTTATTATGCAAAGCGAAACAGATCAGACAGGGAGAAACAAGCATCTTATGATATCACTTATATGTTGTTCAGTCACCCAGTCGTGTCCGACTCTTTGTAAGCCCATGGACTGCAGCACACCAGGCCTCCCTGTCCCTCACCATCTCTAGAGATTTGCTCAAGTTCAAGTCCATTGCATCGATAATGCCATCCAGCCATCTCATCCTCTGACACCCTCTTCTCCTTCTGCCCTCAATCTTTTCCAGCGTCAGGGACTTTTCCAATGAGTTGGCCCTTTGCATCAAATGACCAAAATACTGGAGCCTCAGCTTCAGCATCAGTCCTTTCAATGAGTATTCAGGGTTGATTTCCCTTAAAGTTGACTGGTTTGATCTCCTTGCTGTCTAAGGGACTTTCAAAAGTCTTCTCCAGCATCAGTTCGAAGGCATCAATTCTCTGGTGTTCTGCCTTCTTTAGGGTCCAGCTCCCACAACCGTACATGGCCACTGGGAAGACCATAGCCTTGACTATATGGACCTTTGTTGGTAGAGTAACGCCTCTGCTTTTCAACACACTGTCTAGGTTTCTCATCGCTTTCCTGCCAAAAAGCAATTATCTTCTGATTTCATGACTGCAGTCACCATCTGCAGCGATTTTAGAGCCCAAGAAGAGGAAATCTGTCCCTACAGCCACCTTTCCCCCTTCTATTTGCCATGCCTTAATGAGGATCGAATGCCATGATCTTAATTTTTTTAAACATTTAGTTTTAAGCCGGTTCTTTCACTCTCCTCCTTCACCCTCATCAAGAGGCTCTTTAGTTCCTCTTTGCTTTCTGCCATTAGAGTGGTATTATCTGCATATCTGAGGTTGTTGATGTTTCTCCCGCTTATCTCCACTCTACCTTGTAACTCATCCAGCCCGGCATTTCTCATGATGTGCTCAGAATATAAGTTTAACAAACAGGGTGACAGCAGACAGCTCTGTCATACATCTTTCTCAATCTTGAACCAATCAGCTATTCCATAAAGGGTTCTAATTGCTGCTTCTTAACCCACATACAGGTTTCTCAGGAGACAGGAGAGATGATCTGATATTCTCATCTCTTTAAGAGCTTTCCACAGATTGTTACGATCCACACAGTCAAAGGCTTTAGCTAGTCACTTATATATGAAATCTAGAACAGCTAGATTTGAGACTTCCCTGGTAGCCCAATGGTTAAGATCCCACACTGGCAGTGCAGAGGGCTCAGGTTCAATCCCTGGTTGGGGAATGAAGATCGCACACGCCATGCAGCATGGCTAAAAAAGAAAGACAGCCACACTCAGAGACACAGAGAGTAGATGGTTATTACCAAAGCCTGGGGGTGGGGAAAAAGTGGAGATGTTAGTCAAAGTACAAACTTCCAGGCACAAGATGAATAAGTTCTAAGAATCTAATGTACAGAATAGTGACTATAGCTTACACTACTGTTGTACATGTGGAAGTTGTTAAGAGAGTAAATCTTAAATGGTCTCACTGCAAAAATAAAAAGTAACTCTGTGAAATGATGCATGTGTTAACTACCCTTATTGTGATCGTTTCACAATATATACATATATAAAATCATCAGGTGGCACACCTTAAGCTTACACAGTGTTATTTGTTAAATACGTGTCAATAAACCTGGGGTTGGAGAATGAGTAAGCAAGCATGAATTCATAAAACAAGGGAGAACCCTACAAGAACCAACGATGACAGCAGTTTTAAACAGAGGAGTATGATGAACTCAACTCACTGCTCATTGAGGTCCAAAGGGAAAAACTACGTGCATACAATCCTGTGTCCATTTTCCCTGTTCTCAGCTTTTCAGGGCTTCTTTATGAGCTTCGAAGAATTTGTCGATCTATTCCTTGAGGGTACTAAGCCATCTGTCATCACCTTCAGGGAGGCCTCTTGAGCAGAGTGCTTTCCTTCGCAGTTGGGGGTTGGAAAATCATTAAAAATTGTTTACGAGAGAGAGAAGAGAAAACGGGGTGTGATGGGAGAGGGTGCACGGGGCACCTCTGGGGTCTAACAATGTCCTATTTCTTGACCGGGGTGGCGTTTGCACTCTATGTTCACTCTGTCATAACTCATCAAGCTGAATATTTGTGATTGGTGCCCTTTTCTATACAGTATTATATTTCAGTTATTTGCATTTTTAAAACATACATTTTTCTTGGGTTTTCTAGAAACTCTCAGTTGTCTCAGACTTGATGCCCTGGACCCCATCACATTTAGCAGTTCTACATGCTCTCTCTCTCTGTTTTCTTTTCCCCAACAGTTGAATTCTAGTCAATTAATTGAGAATAGGATGCGAGTAGGAAAGTAGCTTCATCACTGTCTTGCTATGATTTCTGGCAAAAAAAAATTGCTTAACCTCCCTCCTCACCAGCTTCTTGTCTATAAAAACTTATCTTTTATAACACTTATAAAACTTGCTTAGAAAAGTATCTGACACATTTGGTTCAGTTCAGTTCAGTCGTGTCCGACTCTTTTTGACCCCATAAACCACAGCATGCCAGGCCTTCCTGTCCAGCATCAACTTCTGGAGTTCACCCAAATGCATGTCCATCGATTTGGTGATGCCATCCAACCATCTCAGCCTCTGTCGTCCCCCTCTCCTCCTGCCCCCAATCCCTCCCAGCATCAGAGTCTTTTCCAATGAGTCAGCTCTTTGCAGGAGGTGGCCAAAGTATTGGAGTTTCAGCTTTAGCATCAGTCCTTCCAAAGAACACCCAGGACTGATCTCCTTTAGGATGGACTGGCTGGATCTCCTTGCAGTCCAAGGGACTCTCAAGAGTCTTCTCCAACACCACAGTTCAAAAGCATCAATTCTTTGGTGCTCAGCTTTCTTCACAGTCCAACTCTCATATCCATACATGACCACGGGAAAAACCATAGCTTTGACTAGACGGACCTTTGTTGGCAAAGTAATGTCTCTGCTTTTTAACATGCTGTTTAGGTTGGTCATAACTTTCCTTCCAAGGAGTAAGCATCTTTTAATTTCATGGCTGCAGTCACCATCTGCAGTGATTTTGGAGCCCCAAAATATAAAGTCTGACACTGTTTCCACTGCTTCCCCATCTATTTGCCATGAAGTGATGGGACTGGATGCCATGATCTGATATACAGTTTGCATTCAATACATCTTAATTTTTTCAATTTCCTATTTGCCATCTTTCCTTAAGCAAAGTTCCATCAAGACTCTCATCAGAAGAAAGAGTTCAGCATCCAGACAAGATTCATGACTCTGGATCCTTTGAGCAAGACCATCAGTTAGGACCCAAACCTCATTATCTCTTCTAACACTCTCCTCCCATTCAAACTCCTCTAGTCCCCCAGGCCCAGCTCCCACACACACCTTTAGGAAGGTTTCCCTAAATATTCCTGCCCCTGGGCCTTCTCCTTCCTCAGAAAGCTCATCGAATCATTGGGACCCACATCTCGATGGCCCACACCATCTCTGTTGGAGAAGTCTTCATGAATCCTTGAGGCCACAGCAACTTCACCTGCATCTACATGAGGAAAAAAAAACCTGTGTTCTGTAAGACTCTAAGGCTCTAAGTGAAAGATATGAAATCAGCGACTTGCCTCTGGTCCCCAGCTTCTTTCCTGTCCCCTTTCCAGACCTCCTTAACTTCTCACTTACCTTCCTGGTGAGGTAAGCACCCAGAAACCTTTTACTTCTTTCACCATCTCCCTACCAGACCAGGAAGATCCTGTAACCAGTCAATCACACTTGTGGATTGTCCAGTTTATACCTTTCTGAAGTTTATTCACACCTCCAGGAGCACCTCAGCTGGATGTTTATATTTGAAGCCACTGTTACTTGTATTTATATTAGTATTTGAAGTTGTTTAACTCTACTTGTAGAGCAGTAGGTTTCTTCTTTGTGAAATTTCAAACACCAGTAGACAGATGATGAATTAATTTGAAGAATATCTTAAAAATGATCTACTCCTTTGAAAGATATTCTGATCTAAAAATAATAATTATTCTATTGAACACTTTCAATGTGCCATTACTGTGAGGCTTCATAGGTTTTAAGTAACTTAATCCTCCTTTGATGAGATGGTTGTTATTTCAGTTTTACAGATGAGAAAACTGAGATTTGGAAAATTAGAAGACTCAGGTCATTACAATGACCAAGACCATACAGCCACAGTTTGTGTGTGACTAATGCAAAGACCCTGATGCTGGGAAAGATTGAGGGCAGGAGGAGAAGGGGATGACAGAGGATAAGATGGTTGCATGGCATCACCGACTTAATGGACATGAGGTTGGGTAAACTCCGGGAGTTGGTGATAGACGGGGAGGCCTGGCATGCTGTAGTCCATGGGGTCACAAAGAGTCAGACACGACTGAACGACTGAATTGAACTGAACTGAACTGAACTGAATGGAGTGAAAACTCAGAGCCATTAAAGTGTCCTAAAAGGACACTTCCGGAGTGATTCATGAGTAAGGCAACACATGGTCTCTCCTTCCCATCCAATCCCCAGATATCTCCTCTCTCATCTCCCCCTGAAAATTCTCTGGTGTGCTGGAGTCTGTGTCTTTGATTTTTTTCCCCATGACCTGGGAAGCCCTGACACATGGTCAAACTTTCTCTCCAAACCCTGCTTTCACCACTGTTTACCCTTTTCCAAATGTGCTGTGCTCTTTCATTCATGTATTCATTCAGTCAGTATTTATTGGAAACCTATTATGCGTCAGATGGTAGCCCTGAGAACAGAATGGTTAGAAAGACAGATGTTCTCCTTGACTTCTTGTTGCCCACAGTCTGGTCTTTTCCAGACTGACTCCATGCTGTTCCCTCTATTGACAATCCTCGGCCTTCCTACTACACCACACCCCATCCCCCAGCAAGGCAAAGTCCTACTGATTCACAAGATCCAGCCCACACTTTTCCTCCTCTGCCACCTTCCCCAGCAACCTGGGGATAACAGTCAAAGTACTGAGCAGCCAGTTGGGCAATCATAATGGACACCAGCTGTCAGCCACCGGTTTCCCAAGTTCCAAGCTTTATTTCTACCCCGCCACCGCCCTAGTCAGAAGCCATCACCCTGCTCACGGGACCACACAAATATTAAAGTATTTAAATTCTGTTCTCTATGTCTTCTTGCCTTATCCTCCACCCACTCTCCCCACTGCGCTGACACCCACAAACACATGCAAATGTACCTGTGAGCATCCCGAAGGCAAGAATCTTTATTTATCTAGGAGAGTAACATAATCCAGGTACTACCTGCCAGGAGCTCAATGCATCCATTAATATACTAAACAAACGAGTTGGGGTAAGAAGTAATCTAGCCTTCATCCCAGAGAATTTCCTCAAATACCATCCCTCTTCAGATCAACAACATCTCCTACTTGAAGACTCAAACATTTTTTTAATTTGTGTTAGGCCCATTTTCCTTTTCTTAAAGCCCACCGGTCCTTTTCTAAAACTTTAGAACACATTCCTATGCTTCTTCTTATATTGCTACCCTTGGTTATCAAGTTATAACAAAATAATCCTGGTATGGACTGAAATGGTGTCTCCTCCCATGTGTTGAGGCCCTAAGCCCTAGCATAAATCAGCATATGACTGTATTCAGAGATAAGGTCTTTTAAGAGGTCATTACATTAAAATTAGATCATTAGTTAGGCCTTAATTCAATAGGAGGAGGGCATGGCAACCCACTCCAGTATTCTTGCCTGGAAAATCCCCATGGGCAGAGGAGCCTGGCGGGCTGCAGTCCAGTAGGTCGCAAAGAGTCAGACACGACTGAGCGACTAAGCACAATCCGGTAAGAGTGGTGCCCTTTATTCAATTTTTTTATCCTTTAACATCTATGTTAATTTTAAAATTTTATATTGGAGTGCAGCTGAATAGCATTGTTGTGATAGTTTCAGGTGGACAGCAAAGGGACTCATACATATGCATGTATCCATTCTCCCCAAACTCCCCTCCCACCAGGCTGCCCCATAACATGGGGCAGAGTTCCACGTGCTCCACAGTGGTCCTTGTTGGTTAGATGACTGGTGTCCTTAAAAGAAGAGGTGATTAGGACATAGCTGCTGAGGGAAGACCATCTCAATACTGGGAGAAGTCAGCTCTACAGAGCCAAGGAGAGAGGCCTCGGAAGAAATCAACCCTGCTGACACTTTGATCTGGGACTTCTAGTCTCCAAAACCTGTGAGAAAATAAATCTCTGTTAAGTCACACAGACTGTGGTACTCTCTTATCACAGCCCTAGCAAACTAATATAAATGCCAATCTCCCTTGCAAGTGAGTTATTGCTGTAGCAAATAACACAACTTTTCAATGCATATGTACCATGTCCAAGTAAATTAGAAACTTCCTGATGTTAGTGAATATGACTTATTTCTTATAGAATCTCTCATAAAACATCATGCCATGTACATGCACAATAGATGCTCCATGAAAATTTCTCATTTCTTACACTGCAGAATATATGAGAACATTTCTTTGCCTTCATGTATCCCAGGGCTTCTCCATATCGGCATTATTGACATTGGAGATGAGAATGCTTAGTCATGGGGGCTGCTTCTGTGCCTTGTGGTCCATCCCAGGTTGGACCCTCTACACATCAGTAGCACCAAAGTCCTGCTCGCCCCATGTTGTGACGACCAAAAAGGTCCCTAGACATTCTGAAATGTCCGCGAGAATCCAAGACACTCCTGGCTGAGCACTACTGATCTCTGGGGATGCTAGCTTTGTCTCCTCTTCCTGGATCTCATGCTCAAGTTCATACAAATCTGGGGCTTCCTCGGAGACATGGGCTATGAATCTCAAGCACCATAAGGGTAACAAGAAAAGTCCAAATTGATTGGCAGGAGGGCAGCTGGCGCAGCAGAAGGTGAGCTGGTAGAGATACTCTGTCCAGTTTGGCTGTAGGAAGAAGATTCCCTCCAATAGGACCAAAGAAGAGGCTAAAAATGTCAGACGGTGGTTTCTGCTGAGTCAGAGCCCAGCCTTCTCTTCCCAAGACTTTGCCTCCCGCTCACTGGTCACTAGCTAGGATCAACACAGACAAGGAGTTATTTCTATCTCCAGTAGGATTGACTATTTTAAATGAGTTTGCGGTTCTGGGCCATTTCTTAGTGGAGGAGTCTCCACATCACACAAACCACCAGGGAAATAGCCACTAATTAGCATGCTCGTTAAGGACCTTAGGAAAGAAGGCGGCGGCTGAAAGGGCCGGCGCCGCAGCACTGCGGTCTTCCCTCCGAGGCTGGCTGGGTACACGGGGGCTGAGGCTGGGGTTTAGCAGACAGCACAGCCTCTTACTCCCTGAACCACCTCCTTCTTGGAGAACCATCTCAGGATGATCCTCTAGACTCCATCGGTGAGAGCCTCTCAGGCATGGAAAAAAATCCAATGATGACTCGAGGAAGGTAACCTGGCCAGTCTTCTCCACCAAGACGCTGAAAGAATGATGGATGGTACTATGTGGCCAAAAACTGCAATCCAGTCTGCTGGTTCCAATGCTGCTACCATTTGAGATCATACCCCCAGGAGGCAGAAGCGGAGGCGAGAAATAAGACAGACTAGGAAGGGGCTTCTCATACCAACAATCAGAAATTTGGACTATTTCGGGACTCGTCAAAATTCCCATGTTGAGAAGTCTTTTTCTCTGGTATTTCTGGGGGAACCATATTTAAGACACTGGTGACTTAAATTCTGTAATCCTATAAAACATTTTTTTTTTAATTTGGCCGTACTGCACAGCATATAGGATCGTACTTCCCAGACCAGGGATTGAACCCGTGCCCCCTGCATTGGAAGCATGAAATCTCAACCACTGGACAACCAGGGAAGCCCCAAATCCCCGAAATCTTGTGCTACAAGATTCCCAGCCACACACACATTTAAATAACTATAACATAGATAATTAAAAGCTCCCCAAGGAGGAGAAGGAAGCCTGGTACTCTCCAAGTTTCTCTAGATGTGAATTTTTTGCTGCAAAACCCAATATCAGACCCATCAACACTTTCCGTTTCCACTTTCTGAATGACTCACCATGCCATTTACCATCCCAGATGTACCAAGGGTATCAGTGAGACAAAACGTACCCAGACTCTGACTTCAAAGGAAGCCTGTGCTGTGTTCTTACTGCAGACCGTCACACCTGCTCCCTCTCTCTCATCTCTGCCCTGGGAGACAGATGCAAAACTGAGTCTGATTTGACTAAAGGGCACCCACACATCTGGAGCTGGAGTGAATACTCACAGGCCACAGGCTAAATATGTCAAGGGGGGTTTCACAGAGGCCCCCACAGCTTCCCTATTTCCTTTTAGCAAAACAGCATGATGCATAGAGTTCTGCTTATAGGATGCAGCTTGGGGACTTAATAAAGGCAAGGGACTCCTTGCATCTCTTTAGGGAGGGGTAAGGTTAGCTGCCATCAACCCTAATGCTCGATACAAACCACCCCTTATTCATTTTAGCACAGTTTCCTTTGTCCTTGTACCATTTTCCATGGCATGTTGAATTGCCCGCTGAGGTCCTGCTTATCTAGACAAAGACAATAATGGCCCCATGACTTAGAGCTTACTAGAACAGCGTTACTACTTTTGTAGTGGGTTGTAATAGCTGTAGCATGGTTACTGTTCCTTTCATTTAACAAATAAGAAAAAATAGAAAGGCACCAAAACTGATACAGATGCTAAAGACACATAGTAAGCTAAAAGGACCCATGATGTGAAGTGGGGCTTCATCCCCCATCTTGGAAGAGAGTGTCAGAGAAGTCATTTTTCTTTTTCCTTTCAACATATACTGTGTCCCATGAGCACCTGATCCAACGGGAAAATAGCAAGTGTGGAAAATTTAGGATACAGCCCAAGCTGCCATAGCATGGCAACCTCAAAACACAGCACCTCAAACAGAATGGACACATATTTCCTTTTATTGGAGGAATGCAGAGGTTTGGGGCAAGTCAGAACAAGACACTAACTTTGTTCCATGAGGTCCTCCAGGAACCCAGGCTCTCCTTCTTATTTTCTTCATTAAGTTTTAATCTGTATAGAGTCCAATTTACTTTTTTTTTTCCTTAGGTTTTTGGTTTTTTTTTTGGGGGGGATGTGGACCATTTTTGAAGACTTTATTGAATTTGTTACAATATTGCTTCTGTTTCATGGTTTGCTTTTTTTGCCAAGAGGCATGTTGGATCTTAGCTACCTGACCAGGGATCGAACTTGCATCCCTTGCATTGGGAGGCAAAGTTCCAACTGCTGGACTATCAGGGAAGCCCTCAATTTTAAATGTACCCTTCTACTTTGGGGCTCCACTGTTCCCCAGGATGTTACCCTCATCTACAGCACCTCTTTTCCACTCTACCCCACAGAAAGGATGAAAGACAGCCAGCTTCTTTTTTAAGGGGCGCTCACAGCCCAGGGACACAGCTAGCTTCAGGGTAGCCTAGGAAATGGAGCCTGTATGCCTAACTAAAACTTGGAAGATTCTATTACTAAAAGGATAAAATGAAAAGTGAATACAACAGGAGATCATGCCACAATATCAAAATCTTAATGAAACTTATAAGAGGGGTTATTTACCAACATCTTTATCAAATGAGAATGTTATTCAGTCACTATGTCATGTCCAACTCTTTGTAACCCCATGAACTTCAGTACGCCAAGCTTCCCTCTCCTTCACTGTCTACCTGAGTTTGATCAAACTCATGTCCATCAAGTCGGTGATGCCATCCAACCGTCTCATCCTCTGTCATCCCCTTCTCCTCCTGCCCTCAATCTTTCCCAGCATCAGGGTCTTTTCCAATGAGTCTGCTCTTCACATCAGGTGGCCAAAGTATTGGTGCTTCAGCTTCAGCATTAGTCTTTCCAATGTATATTCAGGGTTGCTTTCTTTTAGGATTGACCTGTAGTTCAAGGGACTGTCAGGAGTCTTCTCTGACATCTTTATCAAATGAGAATAAAATACCCTTTAATCAAATGTGAATACAATACTTTTATCAAATGAAAATACAACACTGGTATTTGTATTAGAACACGATTTGCAAACTATCAACAAAGCAAAGGTTTCTTGCAGCAGTATCCCTTATTTGTTGTAAGTATCTTTCCATTTGTTCCCCAAAGAATCTGAATCAGAAGTATAGAATTTTCTGTCAAACACAGGAGGCTGTCACCATGTAGTGTCTTTGATATTTTCCTTTAGCTAGATCTAAAATTTACTTTCAGTAACTCTGGCAATCGTAAAAGGCAGATATCTGTTGAGAAAGAATCTTTTCAGCCCAAAGCAATTCTGCAATCTACGGTTCAGCATTATCTAGCAACAACAAGAAAACAAGCCGGTGCTGTTCTCTGAATCACATATTTCCTGTGCTATTGGCTGTGACTGGGATCGGATCTTAATTTCCCATGAAAATGCAAGAAGGATGAAGTTCTGTAGAACATTCATATTCCTTTAGGTAGTTGTTGCTTTGATGAAACATGACTAATTGTTGGCAGAAAAAACTTCTGATTGAGTGTAGGAAAATAAAAGATGCTATCAGTGTGTTAATGAAGAGATTTTTATGGTGCGCCTACAAAACAAATATATGATAATGTTGATTCTAAATGATCAAAACAGCAGTGAATATGATGTTTATCTGTTTAGAAAATATCAGCGCCTAAGAGCAGCATTTCTATAATCCATTGCCATGATGTATTGGCTGAGCAGAAGTAGACATCCTTCCAGCCTTAATAGCACGAATAACAGTAACAATAACAACAGCAATAATCACAGCAGCTATAATTTCTTTATTCTACTATGTATTGGCCACTATGCTAATTACTATTTATCTAATCTTTCTTATAATTTTCACAATGATTTTGTTGTTGTTCAGTCGCTAAGTGTGTTTGACTCTTTGTGACCCCACGGACTGTAGCACACCAGGCTCTTCTGTCCTCCGCTATCTCTCGGAGTTTGCTCAAATTCACGTCCATTGAGTCGAGGATGCTATCTAAACATCTCATCTTCTGCCGCCCCCTTCTACTTTTGCCTTCAATCTTTCCCAGTTCAGGGTCTTTTCCAATAAGTCGGCTCTTTGCATCAAGTGGCCGAAATTTTGGAGCTTCAGCTTCAACATCAGTCCTTCCAATGAATACTCGGGACTGATTTCCTTTAGGATTGACTGCTTTGATCTCCTTGCAGTCCAAGGGACTCTCGAGAGTCTTCTCCAGCATCACAGTGAAATTGCAAGGTAAATGCAATGGGCATTATTCTCATTGTGTGCTTAGCTGCTCAGTCGTGTCTGCCTCTTGGTGACCCCATGGACTGTAGTCCACCAGGCTTCTCTGTCCATGGGATTTCCCAGGCAAGAATCCTGGAGTGGGCTCCCATCTCCTCCTCCAATTCTCATTTTAGGCCCAGAGAATAATTGCCTAAGCTTACCCAGTCGTTGCAGTGGTGGACATTATAGCTGACACGGTGCCTTCCCTGTGCCAGACCATGTTCCATAAGCAGTGAAGCTGGATTCGAACCCACGGCGTGTGTGAGGCATATGACGCCTCGCAAAATGAGACTTCTGTTGCCAGAGTCAAAGGCCAGATTCATCACAAGCCACAGGCTTCCTCCTGCTGTATGCAGCCACTCAGGTGTCTTCAGATAGTGCAGGTTTGAGCAACCTAACAAGCCCGGCAGTGGCGTGGGATTCTAAAGTAAACCTGAATCCTGGAGCGCCTGCCTTCTCCTGTGACCAGTTACACGTGCTTGAAGTGGCTGAGGGCCAGGCCGGCTGCAGAAATGCTGGACTGGAACTGCAGCTGCCAGCAGCTGTGCTCTCCTTCGAATCCCACAAATTTTTCTGAAACAGATAAATATAATGCCGATCAGAATGATACACCCCACATCCTCAATACTCGAAACGGAGATATTGAAAGGAAGCCACTATGAACTGAGGAAGGGAGATTCCATATTGCTTTTTAATCCTTTCTAGTACACTCCAGTGTTCTTGCCTGGAGAATCCCAGGGACAGTGGAGCCTGGTGGGCTGCCGTCTATGGGGTCACACAGAGTCGGACATGACTGAAGCAACTTAGCAGCAGCAGCAGCAGCAGTACTTAACAGAGTGCCTTTCCCGTTGTGTGTTCTCCATAACGCTCAGTAAATAGTTGTGATTGGCTTTAAGGGGGGAGAAAAGTAAAAGTGAATTGACTAGGCAGGTGACTTAGGAGTCTTCCTTGATTTTAAACAATGGATTTATGACAAGTAAATTTAACCAAGAGTTTTGGCTGGTTGATGAACAGATGATGGTATCCAGAAAGGTTAAATGGCAGAGTTCTCTGTTCTGACTTTCTTTCATCATATAGATAGAAATAAGAATTCTCTTGGCTTCAAATTGTTTTTATTGCAACAGCTTGCATTCACTCATCTAGAATGTAAAATTCTGGATGTGGTACTTATATATACAATGGAATATTACTCAACCATAAAAAGGAACAAAACTGGGGCGTTTGTCATGATGTGGATGAATCTAGAGTCTGTCATACAGAGTGAAGTAAGTCAGAAGAGAAAAATGTGCACTATATATCAATACATATATATAGAATCTTAAAAAATGGTACTGATGAACCTATATATTGCAGGGCAGGAAGCAGATGTAGAGAACAAACTTGTGGACATGGGAGGAAGGGAAAGTTGGGACAAACTGAGAGAGTAGCATTAACATATACAGTGTGCTGTGCTGTGCTTAGTCGCTCATAGTTGCTCAGTAATGTCTGACTCTTTGGGACGCTATGGACTGTAGCCTGCCAGGCACCTCTGACCATGGGAATTCTCCAGGCAAGAATACTGGTGTAGGTTGCCATGCCCTCCTCCAGGGGATCTTCCCAACCCAGGGATCTAACCCAGACATTGCAGGTAGATTCTTTACCATCTGAGCCACCAGGGAAGCCCATGAATACTGGAGAGGAGAAAGCCTTCTTCAGCAATCAATGCAAAGAAATAGAGGAAAACAACAGAATGGGAAAGACTAGAGATCTCTTCAAGAAAATTAGAGATACCAAGGGAACATTTCATGCAAAGATGGGCAGAGTAAAGGACAGAAATGGTATGGACCTAACAGAAGCAGAAGATATTAAGAAGAGGTGGCAAGAATACACGGAAGAACTGTACAAAAAAGATCTTCACGACCCAGATAATCATGATGATGTGATCACTCATCTAGAGCCAGACATCTTGGANGAAACAGTGTCAGATTTTATTTTTGGAGGCTCCAAAATCACTGATGGTGATTGCAGCCATGAAATTAAAAGACGCTACTCCTTGGAAGAAAAGTTATGACCAACCTAGATAGCATATTCAAAAGCAGAGACATTACTTTGCTGACTAAGGTCCGTGTAGTCAAGGCCATGGTTTTTCCTGTGGTCATGTATGGATGTTAGAGTTGGACTGTGAAGAAGGCTGAACACCGAAGAATTGATGCTTTTGAACTGTGGTGTTGGAGAAGACTCTTGAGAGTCCCTTGGACTGCAAGGAGATCCAACCAGTCCATTCTGAAGGAGATCAGCCCTGGGGTTTCTTTGGAAGGAATGATGCTAAAGCTGAAACTCCAATACTTTGGCCACCTCATGAGAAGAGTTGACTCATTGGAAGACTTTGATGCTGGGAGGGATTGGGGGCAGGAGGAGAAGGGGACGACCGAGGATGAGATGGCTGGATGGCATAATGGACTTGATGGACGTGAGTCTGAGTGAACTCCGGGAGATGGTGATGAACAGGGAGGCACGGCGTGCTACGATTCATGGGGTCACAGAAAGTCAGACACGACTGAGCGACTGAACTAACTAACTAACTAGCCTATCCCTTCTGCAGGGGATCTTCCCAATCTAGCAATTGAACCAGGGTCTCCTGCATTGAAGGCAGATTCTTCACCAGCTGAGCTACCAGGGTAGCCCATATACACGTGGAAAACAGATGGCTAGTGGGAAGCTGCCGTATCGCACAGAGAGATCAGTTTGGTGTTCTGTAATGACCTAGTGGGGTAGGCTGAGGGCGGGAGGGAGGCTCAAGAGGGAGGGCAAATATGCACACATATAACTGATTCCCTTACAGCAAAAATTAGCACAGCACTGAAACTCCAGGCAAGAATACTGGAGTAGGTTGCCATTTCCTTCTCCATTGAAAAACAATCATACTCCAATAAAAATAAGAAAAATACAATGTAAACTTCTGTCTGTAAACTATGCTTCAAAGTTTCTAGAAATTCATGACACATGAATTCCACTTCTAGTGGAAGATATGTGGACATTCACAAATTATACTAATAATAGTTACTTGGGCTATAACTAAATTTAAAATAAACTCACCCAGTATTATTATTGTGATTACTAGTATTAGTAATTGTATTTACTTGAATCATACCACTTGATGTCTTTGTCCTAAAAAAAATTTTCTTAACCCATAGTTTTCAATTGTTGAGACAGCTGTTTCATCTCCTTTCTACAGAAGCTCATGATTATAAGGGTTAATCAAATATTAAGAATGGTGCTTCACACACTATCTAACTCTAAACATTTAGGCTTCAACATGCTTTTTTCATCATCTTAATGTCTCCCACCCACACAGAGAGGTTTTGGAGGGTACGGTTTCTGTCTTATAAGACATCATACTGAACTACCATATCACAACCCCAATAAATTCCCGCAAATCTTTCTAAAAAGAATAATCACCCTAACTTGTACATTCCTTGAAGGGAAAGATTTTATATCTTTTGTTTTCTCAGTAGTGACTACGAAGTTTCATGTTCATGTGGGATGTTTGATCATTACCTTTGATAAAAAGAAAGAGAAACCAAAGTAAACACGTCAATCATCACATCACTTGATAAGCAAACTGAAGATGATTTGAAGTGATAAGTATCAACAAGGCAAAAAGACACTTGACATTTTCAGTTATACCCAGTATTTTTTAAATGCAGTTACTGAAGTGTGAACTCTGCCTGTGTATTCAAGGTCCAGTGTTGCCTCAAAGACTCCAACCACAGAAAAGCAGTTTAGAAGCTTAATGGTGAAGCTCACATTGATTCTGTTTATATTTACTGAGCAACTATGAAGTCCAGCACTACTTTGGGAGCTGTGAGAAATACTAAGAAAACCAATGAGATTCTACAAAGAACACATCACTAATAATTCAAGGCAATTAACTCAAAAGTTAATGGTGTATATGCCCTTGTTTCTCCTGGTTTTCTAATGTTTTGTTCTTAGGACCTCTTTACAGTCTTCAAAATTATAGAGAAACTCAAAAAGCTTTATTTGTATCTATCAATAATTACCATGTTAAAATTTAAAACTCTTTATATGTAGTACCTCAGTTAACAAAAGTGACATCACTGCACATTAATAGAAATAATATGTTCTTAGGAAAAATAACTATTTTTCAAACAAAAAAAACTGAGAAAACACTTTTCTTTGCTGTTTCACATTTTTGCATATTTCTTTAATGTCTCATTTAGTAGAGAAGAGTTGGATTCTCAAACCAATGTCTATTATGTGAAGTTGCTCAGTTGTGTCCAACTCTTTGAGACCCCATAGACTGTAGCCTACCAGGATCCTCCATCCATGGAATTTCCCAGACAAGAGTACTGGAGTTGGGTTGCCATTTCCTTCTCCAGGGGATCTTCTCAACCCATGGATCAAACCCAGGTCTCCCACATTTCAGGCGGACATTGCTTATTAGAGCTTGTGAGTAAATTACAACATAATGAAATATATAGCCATTAACAATGATGACAAAGACTTCTGTTTTTTTCAATAGAAATCTAAGATATATATATAGTTGGGTAAAAATGCAAGCTGCCTAATGCCATTTAGGTAAAGTTGCATCAGTTCAGTTCAGTTCAGTTGCTCAGTCGTGTCTGACTCTTTGCGACCCCATGAACCACATCACGCCAGGCCTCCCTGTCCATCACCATCTCCCGGAGTTCACTCAAACTCACGTCCATCGAGTCAGTGATGCCATCCAGCCCTCTCATCCTCGGTCATCCCCTTCTCCTCTGGCCCCCAATCCCTCCCAGCATCAGAGTCTTTTCCAATGAGTCAACTCTTCGCATGAGGTGGCCAAAGTACTGGAGTTTCAGCTTTAGCCCCAGGCCTTCCAATGAACACCCAGGGCTGATCTCCTTTAGAATGGACTGGTTGGATCTCCTTGCAGCCCAAGGGTTTCTCAAGAGTCTTCTCCAACACCACAGTTCAAAAGCATCAATTCTTCTGGGCTTAGCTTTCTTCACAGTCCAACTCTTACGTCCATACATGACCACTGGAAAAACCATAGCCTTGACTACACAGACCTTTGTTTGCAAAGTAATGTCTCTGCTTTTTAATATGCTGTCTAGATTAGTCATAACTTTCCTTCCAAGGAGTAAGCATCTTTTAATTTCATGGCTGCAATCACCATCTGATTTTGGAGCCCAAAAAGATAAAGTCTGACACTGTTTCCACTGTTTCCCCATCTATTTCCCATGAAGTGATGGGACCGGATGCAGTAATCTTCATTTTCTGAATGTTGAGCTTTAAGCCAACTTTTTCACTCTCCTCTTTTACTTTCATCAAGAGGCTCTTTAGTTCCTCTTCACTTTCTGCCATAAGGGTGGTGTCATCTGCATATCTGAGGTTATTGATATTTCTCCCGGCAATCTTGATTCCAGCTTGTGTTTCTTCCAGTCCAGCGTTTCTCATGATGTACTCTGCATAGAAGTTAAATAAGCAGGGTGACAATATACAGCCTTGACGTACTCCTTTTCCTATTTGGAACCAGTCTGTTGTTCCATGTCCAGTTCTAACTGTTGCTTCCTGACCTGCATACAGATTTCTCAAGAGGCAGGTCAGGTGGTCTGGTATTCCCATCTCTTTCAGAATTTTCCACAGTTTATTGTGATCCACACAGTCAAAGGCTTTGGCATAGTCAATAAAGCAGAAATAGATGTTTTTCTGGAACTCTCTTGCTTTTTCCATGATCCAGCGGATGTTGGCAATTTGATCTCTGGTTCCTCTGCCTTTTCTAAAACCAGCTTGAACATCAGGAAGTTCACGGTTCACGTATTGCTGAAGCCTGGCTTGGAGAATTTTGAGCATTACTTTACTAGCATGTGAGATGAGTGCAATTGTGCGGTAGTTTGAGCATTCTTTGGCATTGCCTTTCTTTGGGATTGGAATGAAAACTGACCTTTTCCAGTCCTGTGGCCACTGCTGAGTTTTCCAAATTTGCTGGCATATTGAGTGCAGCACTTTCACAACATCATCTTTCAGGATTTGAAACAGCTCAACTGGAATTCCATCACCTCCACTAGCTTTGTTTGTAGTGATGCTTTCTAAGGCCCACTTCACTTCACATTCCAGGAAAGTTGCATACATATACTCAATTTATATAAATTCAAGAAAGGTGTCTGGATAAATGTGTATGGATTTGTTATCTAAAACGATTTGGAAATGAGGGTCTTTCTTCCTCTTTTCTGAATTAATTAAATGTTTATATTAAGTGTGTATAATCTAAAATAATTTGTTTAGTGTAGGACTTTTTTCAAACAAGGCATTTCTTTAAGCTCTGCTGTAACCCCACTCCAGAACTGCTTCTCTCCTGGTCACTGGAGACGTCATTGGCCGTCATAGTCAAACTTGATTCTGCCTCAAGAAGCAGGATATCTTCCTCCAAATTTCTTCCTTGAATGAGCGTTTTTTGCAAATCTCTTTTAAACTTCTGATTATATTTGTAATGGATTTCTTCCTTGATGGCTCAGCAGGTAAAGAATCTGCCTGCAATGCAGGAGACACCGGAGGCATGGGTTTGATCCCTGGGTCAGGAAGATCCCATGCAGAAGGAAATGGCAACCCACTGCAGGATTCTTGCCTAGAAAACCCCATGAACTGGGGAGCCTGGCAAGCTACGGTACATGGGGTTGCAAAGAGTCAGACACAACCAAGCATACACACACAATACTTGTAACAGATGTTGGTTGGAGAAAATCACCAAGAATATTGACAAGCATCACTTCCATTCAGTGGCTCGATATCTCATTGCACTGTTTCCCCTTCTCTTTCCCAGCCATTTCTTTCCATGTTTTCTATTATGAAATTTGAGAAATGAACCCAGGAAATCCTATCAACCAATCCAATAACCTCTTTCTAGAAGCCCTTGCTTTTGTTTATGTAGCAGAGGCTACTGGACAGCTACCCTGCCAGACCCACTTCTGGGTGGAAAATGGTGCAGAAATAAATTTCCTGATATGTAACCTAACTACCTTTTTTGAAGTTTTGTCCAGGGTCTGGATCTCTTGTCACACATAGGAGGTGGTATCTATACTCAAAGTGCTTCAGTCACTGGGACATGTTCCACTTATAGAGTAATTATATCTCCTTTGGAGAATGAAAGAACCAACCATGGAAAGGTTCTTTTCTGTTTCCATAAACATTGAGAAAACATACATGTACCCCAGTGTAGCAGCACTATTCACAATTGCCAAGACGTGGAAGCAAACTAAATGTCTGACAGATGAATGAATAAAGAAAATGTGGTACATATTTACACAGTGGAATATTACTCAGTCATTAAAAAAGAATGAGATAATGCCATTGGCAGCAACATGGATGGACCTAGAGACTGTCACACTAAGTGAAATAAGCCAGACAGGGAAAGATGAATATGATATGATATCCCTTCTATGAGTAATCTAAAGAAAATGATACATATAAACTTATGTACAAAACAGAAATAGACCCACAGACATAGAAAACAAATTTATGGGGACTTCCCTGATGGTCCAGCAATTAAGAATCCGCCCACCAATGCAGAGGACACGGGGTTGATCCCTAGTATGGGAAGATCCCACATGCCGCAAAGCACTAAGCCTGTGGGCCACCACTCCTGAGCTCTAGGGCCCTTGTGCAGCCATCGCAATGAGAAGCTCACGCACCACAGGAAGAGTAGCCCTTGCTCACTGCAACTAGAAAAAACCCTCGTGCAGCAATAAAGACTTAATGCCACCAAAAGAAGAAAGAAAGAAAACAAGCTCTTTGATTATCAAAAGGGAAAGGACGGGGAAGGGATAAATTAGAAGTCTGGGGTTAACATATATCTGCTATTATACAGAAAATACATAACTAACAAGGACCTAATGTATAGTACAGGGAACTATACTCAAAAATTTGTAATAATCAATAAGAGAAAAGAATATAGATAGATGAACATATACATATATAACTGAATCACTTTGCTGTATACCTGAAACTAACACAACATTGTAAATCAACTATATTTCAATAAAAAATAAAAATGACCCCCCCATCAAAAAATACGGGTAAGATCAGATGAAGGGAAAATTATTAACCAGTGCTAACTACTTCCCTGTATATTAGATGGGAAACCTCTCAATAACCTAAATTTATACTTCAAGGATATTTCGATATTCTTGAAGAGATGAAAGAGGAGTGGAAAAGATGAAATGTCTGTAGGAAACAAAATATTTGGAGCATTTTCTATGTATTAGATGTTTTGCTGGTGTTTTCAGACACTCAAGAGATATACATGCAACACTTTTGTGAGACTGGTATTTTTATCCTTGCTTTACAGAAGAGAAATATGAGGATCAGAAAAGTAGAAAAACACATCTTGAGGTCACAAAGCTGAGATGATCTAAAATGTTCCAAAGACTGGGACAAATCAAAATATGTGCTTGCCCTCAATCTAATTATTTAATTTCACTTGTATGAATCATCCAATGTGTACAAATCAATTTGAGTGAAAAGGACATAGAGAGAAACAAATTCTTTGATTTTTTAATAGGGCTGGACTGTAAAACTGCAATGCACTTTACTTCAGCATATTACTTATTATTTTCCCCTGTATACACAGCAGTGTGCTTTATACCCTTGGAAGGAATAAAACTGAATGCAGTTAAGTAAAGTGCACATCAGAGTATTACAATGAACTAAATAACCATAATTGAAGGGACATGGGAAGAGTATTCTTGAGGTTCAATTTTTGTCCAGTTTTTTATAGCCCACTTAACAGCTTAAAAAAAAATATATTTTCTTGGTTTATCTCTCTTTTGACTAAAGAATGTAAATTTTCTGGGGCCTAATATTTGCTATCACGTCTGCTTTTCTCTGCTCATCAGCTAATCTGTGTGTGTTTTCCTGACTCATTGACTTAACACATTCTAACATGTCCTCCCACAATATGACAGATTGCCATTCTGATCAGTACGAACCAACTGAAGATAGTTGGGAGGAGGGCAATGCCATCATAACAGAAGGAGGAGCAGGCTTGACAGGCATCAGAATGTAACATGTTTGATTTGATAATTATCACAATTAATTACCATGAGAGCGGCTGACCCTGCTGGACCAAGCACTGACATGGGGTCTAATTTTGGCACAAGAGGTCATATGACTTTAGAGAAGCCATGTCAACACCACCCCCCACCCCGTGTTTTTTTTGTTTTGTTTTGTTTTGTTTTTTTAAGATAAGGAAACAGAGATCTGAGGAGTTAAGATGTTCAAAGCTCTTCCAGCTCTAAGGTGCCAGGATAGTAAATTCATGTCATTTTTCAAAGCCACTAGTTAACATGGATATGCTTTATTTGTATTCAGTGTTTGATTTACTAACCAAATCACTTTTAAAAAGAAACATGTTTGTCAACAAATCCTTTAGAGTATGCTCCAATTTTCCACCATGTTTCTGCATTTTTGTAGCCTGAGATATTTTTACTCTGTGTCCACCTGCTGGTTCTCATCTTTGGACAATAATTGAGTGGGCTACTGACTGCTTACAACATTAACCCTTTCTGATAATGCAGGAAACTGTAGGCCCAAAGTTACTCCCCTCCTGTCTTCTAGTTTTATTCCCACACAAATTATAAGTTCATTTCAACTCCTCAAACATTTACTATGTGCCAACACATAAGCCAGGCAAGGCTTTGAATTCAAAGAATAAACACTTGCTAACAGCAAATACCAGACCACCTGACCTGCCTCCTGAAAAATCTGTATGCAGGTCAAGAAGCAACAGTTAGAACTTGACATGGAACAACAGACTGGTTCTAAATCAGGAAAGGAGTACATCAAGGCTGTATATTGTCACCCTGCTTATTTAACTTCTATACAGAGTATATCATGTGAAATGCCGGGCTGGAGAAAGCACAAGCAGGAATCAAGATTGCCAGGAGAAATATAAATAACCTCAGATATGCAGATAACACCACCCTTATGGCAGAAAGTGAAGAGGAACTAAAGAGCTTCTTGATGAAGGTGAAAGAGAGTAAAAAAGTTGGCTTAAAGCTCAACATTCAGAAAACGAAGATCATGGCATCTAGTCCCATCACTTCATGGCAAATGGATGGGGGAATAAGGGAAATAGTGAGAGACTTTATATTCTTGGACTCCAAAATCACTGCAGATGGTGACTGCAGCCATGAAGTTAAAAGATGATTGCTCCTTGGAAGAAAAGTTACGACCAACCTAGACAGCATATTAAAAAGCAGAGACATTACTTTGCCAACAAAGGTCCATCTCAGTCCAGTTTAGTTCAGTCGCTCAGTCGTGTCCAACTATTTGTGACCCCATGAATCACAGCACACCAGGCCTCCCTGTTCATCACCATCTCCTGGAGTTCACTCAGATTCACATCCATCGAGTCAGTGATGCCATCCAGCCATCTCATCCTCGGTCGTCCCCTTCTCCTCCTG